>JAGTTF010005334.1:389589-403787 GCA_019095985.1 Streblospio benedicti | reverse complement strand
TATAAGGCCTCAAACATGTGAAAGGATGATTCGGGTCCACCGCCGGAATTCCTTAAAATGCGCCGAATTTGCAAAGTTTTATGACATTTCACAAACATTAATCAAATCGTTTCCGATTTCTAAGCAAACTGACACAAAAATTAGTAAGATTTTTACCCGTGATAACTATATTTTTCGTCAAATTTGTTAAAAAATTGAAGAAGTTTTCTCCGACTTCGTATTGGGAAATACCCCGTGACGTCATTAATAGATAGCAGGTCGTATCTCTAAATATTGTTGGCGTCGGGACATTGCTTCTGAATTTCAAAGTTGCTCGTATTGAACATGTGATATATTATACGAATATATATCGATGGTGTTTGACAATGCAGCAACATTTCACAGTAATTGGAGCAAAGCAGATTATGCTCTCTATGACCATTTCAGCTTCAAGATGAATAATTTGATAGAGACATAGGACGATTCATTTCGTGAGGATGTCATGCACTCATGGCATTCAAAATGTTCAGTCACAGGATTTTGTCGAAAAGCTTGTCACATGTTCCACCAGATAAAACATTATACAGATGTGAATAACGTCCAATATATTTTGCACAGCCAAGTATTGAAAATTAAACAGCATAGATGGCGTAGGAATATTTAGGTATCTTATGACTCGTGTCATCAAATGATGGTCGGAATTTATAATAACAAAAAGTGCAACAAGTGCCAAGGGCCTGTCAAGAGGGCTCAGCCAGCGACTTGTTCTGTTCACGGGATGACAATACTTTGACTTAAATTTCCGAAATCTTCTGAGGTCTGGAAAAAATAAACACAAAGTTTTAACCGAAATTGATGCGTAAACTGAAGAAAACTTTTCACAAGTTTTAACCGAAATCCTATGATAGTTGGCCAAAACTTTGCCATAAAACTTTGCCCTTTTCCTAAACCCTACATTATGTAGGTGAAAATAGTGGACCCTAATCAGGAAATCATATGTTTGAGGCCTAACAAAAAAAAAACTAACATTTACATACCCTATATTACATTTGTAAATGCTATACCCTTGACATCAATTTTGTACCATACAATATTATTCACATTATCCTTAATTCTTAACATGACACACTTCTGGTTAAGATCTAAACATTAAACATTAAACATCATGTGCAGACGGCATTGTTTTTAGGACTAAATTTGGATCGAGTTTTAAAATTATGCACCTTTGTCTAGATCTACACTTGTTTCAATTTTGTTTATATACTGCCATATTTTTTCCTGTAGCCAATTTGGTATGAGACTATATCAGCCATCAAATTAACTTGCTATAAATGTTGCTATGAATATCATATATTGTAATCAGATTGAGTATATACCAGACTTGGGGTCAATTATAATTGTAATGGGCAACTCTGAGACCCGCTACAACGAAGTTTTTTCGTTCTGCCACCAGGGCGGCACTGCAGTCGTCAGGGGTAAAGATTCAAAACAGCGCCTCAACACTCGTGTATATTAGTCATTTTGTAGATGGTGTTATTGTGCTCTATGTTCATAATTATGTTTTGTGACACACACAGAAATGTTCGCATACTTCTCTAGTTTTCATATATGATACTCACATTTTATTTGGAATTGTATTTAATGAGCTTTGTCCAGATTTCCAAGTTGTGTTTTGCCTCAACCTCAAGAGCCAGAGCCGATTTTGACAGTCAGTGTGTTTGACAAGGTTATCAATAAATGTTGCTTGTCCTTTCTTATTGTATATGATGAGTACGTTATCCTTGATATATACATGTCTTTCACGTATATATTCCATTGATAAAGTCCATATTTTTCTAAAATTTCAATGTATAAAACACTCCATTCAACATTAGGGATGTACAAGTCTAAGTACTCTATTTTTTCAAACGTCGAACGTAATAATAATGCGTCGGCGTTATAAATCTAGCGCAAAGCCGCACTGGCAGGTCAGATAAGTATGTATTTAAACTAAATTATTATAATCATGACGCATATTTGAGAAACAATGCTCAGATGCATAGATACTTAATGGCTTTGTTATTGATACAAGACGGTTTGGAATAACATGGATGGATATTTCTTACAGAAAATACACCTCAAAAGTCGGACTTTCCCGTACAATTATAAGGCGAATTGCGCAACGTCTGCCCCTGACCATTGCAGCGCCGCCCTGGTGGCAGAGGCGGAACTACGGTTTCACGGAGTTTGCCATTGGTGTAATTGTAATTAATTACAATTTCTCCCATAATTATAATGGTAATTGTAATTGACCATTTCACATCTGCCGTAATTGTAATTGTAATTGACCATTTCAGGTATGCCATAATTGTAATTGTAATGGTAATTGACCATTTCACATATGCTCTAATGGAAATTGTAAATGTATTTGACCTTCAGTTCAAACTCGATTTCGTCAAGATTGATTAATTTGTGTATTGGTCACATCTCGCTTTGCTTACATAGTTGATTCAAAGTTAAGTTAACACTCCAAGAACAATGCCTGTTAGGTAACTTGCATTGTCAGCTTTCTTTAACGTTTTGTTCACTTTATACAGTGCACACTGAATGAACATTTGTAAATCACTATGAAATTTCTTTGACTGTAAGTTAAACTTGAAATTCTTATCTAAATATATTTCTTTATAATTTGGCATTCATATACCTTGTACTAAAAGATGCAGAATTAAAGGAGTTATATCAAACATAAATTTACCTGAATATCTCAACACAGTTGTCTTTAAAGGACAATAGTGACCAGTTGATAGTTTCTGTTAAATGCTTGCAAGTGTTAGACATTAGAACAATGACCACAATGTGTGTTCCAACTTCTAACACCTGCATGAATGTCTTGACTGTAACTGCTCCGTAAACAATAAGTGGTCAAGTACACTGGAGTTGTTTCTTGCCTATTGTTTGCTGGCTTTCCATAAACACTCCTTAACCACAGGCTAGCATGCAATTACAAATGTTGCGTACTTCTCTGCAAATATAACAGGGCTTTCTTGCCTTTGATCTGTGGCCTCCCATAACAGGGGTAATTATGTAAGCATGGAATTAACAAGTGTTGTGTCAACTTTCATGCCCATTGCTTTCCTATATAAGCAGATGTCAGGTTTTTCTGATAATCAGATTTTCATGTTCTAGTGTGGATAAACAATAAAACATTGCCATTGAAATAATACATGGGATATTGATATCTATATATATAAAGGAAGAGGCGATTTTTTGCGTCACAAAAGGCTTTTTAACCACAAGACGTACACACTTCAAATTATGTATGTACCATCAGGACAACTTGGTGGTCGTTATAATGTCACATTTCAAACCAAATAAATTGGTTTTAATGATAAAAAGAAGAAAAAGGAATTTGTTAGAAAGGTTGCTTACAAGGCCATGTTTGTTAAAGGTACGTAATATGTTCAACGTTTGTATATGTCAAACGTACGTTGCACATCACAAGGCACAGTTATGTCAAATGTACGTTGCACGTCACACGTACAGTCATACAAGGAGGGAGCTGGGGAGGGTGGTGATGGTGATGGAGGTGCATTGTATCTGCTCCGGACCTGTTTTGAGGAGGGGTGTGGCAGAAAGGGTGTGTGTGTCCATACGGTGGGGGGGGGGCATGGCTGGTGTCCATATGGGGTGGGGGTATGGCTGGTGGTGAGGCAGCGAGGAGCATGTAATCTGTTCCAGATCTCATCAATTTCAACCCGAGCAGCAGCAGAAAGGGGGTGATTGACATTTGATGGTCTGCACGTGTTTAGCAGGGGTAGGAGTAGCTGGAGGGAAGGATGTTAGAGGGATCAAGCATTGACACATACATGTAGTGTGTGTATGGCTGTTACATATGACTGTGGGAGGAAGGTGATGGAGGTGTATTTAATCTTTCCAAGACCTGTATAGTGACGGGAGCTGGTGTGAGGGATGTGGGACAGGGGAAATAATGGGAAGGGAGGAGCATTTAGTATGTAGCAGCAGCAGGAAGGGGGTGCATTAATTATGGACCTGTTTAGATGGGGATGGGGTAGAGAGGGTTGGGGAGAGAAGAGGGGGCGATGGAAGGAAGGGTAGGGATGAGTGGGACATTTAAACTGCTCCGCACGTGTTTACCATGGGTAGCAGTCGCTGGGGGAGGGATATTAGAGGGATCAATCATTGCCATGTTTAGTACATTTAATGTGTAAATGGCTGTGACACATGATGATGGGAGGACTGTGATAGAGATGTATTTAATCTGTTACAGACCTGTATACTGACAATAACTGTTTCGGGGGATGTGGGACAGGAGGAAGGATGGGGAGGGAGGAGCATTTAATGTGTTCCGGATCTCATCTGTTTCAACCCGAGCAATGCCGGGTAAACAGCTAGTTATTATATATATGCATAACAAAGTGCATTTTAAATTATAATAAAATATCACACATTATTTGAAAAAAAATGTATTTGAAATTGTAATTGACAATTCAAATCGTAATTATAATTGTAATTATAATTAGCAAACATAATCGTAATTGTAATTGCAATTGTAATTGACACTGAAATAAAATTTGTAATTGCAATTGTAATTGTAATTGACACTGAAATAAAATATTTGTATTTATAATTGTAATTGTAATTGAATATCGTAATTGACCCCAAGTCTGGTATATACTGAGCAGCTTTATTTAAGACTCATGTATGTGTATGTGTTTATAAAATGAACATTGCTGCAACTGCTACTTAATTTGCTATAACATTGTGTCTGTAATTGCTACTGGGCTACTCAAGGCAGTAACTGTCTGTATCTATATATTAATTTTAGGACTTGACCTGGAATTGTTTCCACTTTTGATCTTTACTACAGCACAATTTACTATTTTGATTAGTCATTTTCCATGTTGACTATGTCTGGTATTAAATTATCTATCAACAGACTTCGCTGAGAATATCATAAAGTGTAAATGGATTGAGCATACATTTAATAGCCGTATCTTGTAGTCATATATGTGCATGTGTTTGAAAAATGAGCAGTGCTGCTACTACTACTTATTAAGCAGTGGGCTGCACAGGATATATAATGTCTCTATATATGCCTGCTCCAGCTGCATCATACAGTGTTTCCAATCATTTACTTTTGTTCAGTTAAAAATAAACGGCACAAGTGGCTTTTAAAGAACCAATTGTTACCTGACCGAGAGTTAGAGCTACAAGTGTGTCTGCAGCCTTGGAAATAATCTACTCTGTCTTCACAATATGTTATTATATTTACCGAAAGGGCAACATCATCTCAAATGTCCATTGCTCTTTGACACAATTCATTGTGAGAAGTTTAGATACATAGATAAGAACATAACATTACAATTACTTCACCATTGCCAGAATGCCATTTCCGACATGTACGGGCTGCACACATCCTACTAAATAAGTCAAGACAACAGTGGGTGGCATGAAGTAAAAGTACATACTATAAGTCTAGATGCTTAACCTACAAACATATTTCTCCAAAAATATGTTTATATATAGTGTTTTGAAGAGGAAAGTATGAAGATTCATTTGAAAAGTGCATCAATAAAAATCTGGTGACCATGAAAAGTAGAATTTAGACGAAAATAAACATTCCCAAAATGTACCATTTCTCACAAATCACCATCTCGGTAGTGACCCCACAGGCAACATGCAAGATTTTAGGCCCACTTGCAGATGCTCTCACAGTATTTCATTGAAAACATGTGCATGTGCTTGGCAATATCTTTGTGATTGACAATATATTTTTAAATCAGTTTTGTATTAGAAGTTGCATCATCACGGTGACCTCCAGCAACATAAAAATGGCCTACCCGTGTCAGGGATCTCCTCAAAAGGGATTTTTTACACATACAATTACATAAAAACGACACCAAAACCGGTCTGCATCATAAAAAATTGCAAGCTGTTTCAGAATATGTACTTTGCAAACACCATGGTATACTCAGGTACCTAACATGGCAAGGAAACCAACTGTTTGAAGCACTGCACAAAAGTCTTAATAATTTTGTTGACAAACATCATCATGAGCGGTCGCGTTTAATTTTAGATCTAGACCTGTACTTGTTTAAATTTTGTTTACATGTTGGTACATAATTGTCTTCCGTTTCACCAATTTGTCATGTTGACTATATCAGCTTTCTAATTAACTTTCTACAAATGTTGCAATGAATATCATAATTTGCAAACAGATTCAGGTCATACTGAGCAGTCGTATTTATTGCTCATACATGTGCATGTGTTTGAAACATGAGCAGTGCTGCTGGTGCTCTCAAAGCAGCACTTGCAACTTGAACTACTGTCACTAAATGAGGTCATACTTAGAAATGATAACTGTTACTTTGGTTGTCCTTGGGCACGCATTGTGCATGGGGTGCTCAGACACGGCCTGAATGCTCAACGGACGGTCTGATAAATCTGAGAGCCTGCTTCTTGTAGTATTTTATATACCTATACCTGAGATGTCTAAGGTGACCCATAGAAATGACACACCTATACTGCCCAACATACAGTAAGACTACCCCTCCCTAAGACACCCCCCCGATTAAATATAACAGTGACAAGAGGCGTAAGATTCGACTATCTGTGATGAGGCTCCTCAAATGGTCCAATGACCAAAGAATGTAAATGCTTGAAATTGTAACTGCATAAACTACGCATTCGATGCCGGTGCGCTGCTACACAAGTCATCACACGCCTTTTTCACTTCACAGGTAATTAGAGAGCCTTATAATGACACCAAAATGGTCCCTCTGCCACCATACTGGCCTGACGTAAATTATGGCTGGGCAAAACTTATGTTGGTCATAATTTACATCTAACAATAGACAATTCAGGGGTGAAGGTAACTGTCCCATTTTGGGATGAAATATATTTCGGTAACAGTTCAAACATAATAGCTAGTGTTCTTAAGCTATCACCATTAGTGGCAACCTATTATGGAGATGACTTTCTGAAATCTGTGTGGTTCGTGCTTGAACATTATCATACCAGGCTATATATGTTTATGGTGACACATTTTGCAATTAAAAGCAGTACGTTTAAGTTTTACATGATTCAAATATTTCAATGCATTTGCTTGCTTTTCTTTTGGATACAATTAGTAATCTTATTGTTGATGTACTAATTTGGAAGTATAGAGCTATTTTTGAAAGAAAAGCAGGTAATTACATTAAAGGGCTACTAAATGAATAAAATTATATTTTTTAACAAAACATGTTGTCTAATAATGTTTTTATATCAAATGAAATGAAACGTGATTTCTGATGTAACTGTCAATCATTTTCATGTTACAATGAAGTTTATTAATAATGTGACTTTAAAGTAAGAACTGTTCATGCCAGCTTGATTTTCTATGATTTTGATTATGTTCTAAAAATAGCCTATAAGACGTCATGAGCAGGAGACTTTGGGAAAGTCCTAACAGCATCATATACAAACTCTTAGAATCCCTTGCAATAAGTTCACCCTCTATTCTCAGCCCACACCCCTGATAAAAATAGATTATTACTACTAATATAATCTACAGAAATATGCGTTTCCAACCATATTAATTATGAAAATTTTGTAGCATGTTTTATTACCAAACTTTGAAGGTCAAAAATGGGCATTCTATCGTTGGTGGATTTGACAGGTGTAACAAGATGCTTAATCTAGGCCTATCTTGCCGAGTTTCTATGAAGACAGTATTATTTATATCATGAAACCAAGAAACTACACACTGTCTTGTATTAGAATGTTAATTAAATGCATTATATAATGTCCTGAAATACGTTTTTTGGGTCATATTCAACAGCTGCACACAACATACAAGACCACATCTATCTATCGTAGTTTAGACTATGGATCTAATAGTCTAGCGCTGCGCTGTCGGATCATTGGTTGGAGTAAAAGTGTCCTTGGAATCTGCTTCATAACTGCCCAATACCTCTGCTACAATTATTTCATCAATATATGTGTAATCTACAGAAGTATGCGTCTCCAACCATACCAATTGGTAAACAGTTGTAAGAGATTTTTTTTTATCAAACTTTGATAATCAAAATTTGGATATTCTCGGTGATCAATTTGACAGACAACACCTCCGCTAGCATTCACAGTGACAAAAACACCAAAGAGAAATTGCATGATATATTAGTTATTATTTGTTGTATTAATATATACGTTTGATGACAATAATCTGCAGTAATATGCGATCCCATCCATATGTATGAGTCTATATAATCATCTAAACTAAATACTTCATTTTGAGCATTGATCTTGTGCATCTTGAAATTTCACAGGTGAAATGAGGCCGCGGGAGCTGTCGAGTGCAATGCATGTGATTGATCCTCAAAATAAACTATTCATTTTTAACAATTACCTAGACTTATATATATGAATGGAATCGCATATTACTGTAGATTATTTACATGAAAGTTATATACCGATACGAGAACTTATGACAGAGATATGATCCACTATAGGTGTGTGTGTGACAACTACATAATTGAATCATGAGACCAACTGCTTTCATACCACATAACAAAAAAATCTACAGTATAACACAAAAGCCAGTATAAGCTGTCCGTTTATATCAACAGCAAATTTTGAAAAATAAGTTTCGTTAGTTGCAATCATGAGACCAACTTTTACCACATAACAAAAAATCCCTTAATAGTGCAATGCATTTTTCACCCTTCAAGCTGCCTAGCGTCTTCTCTCTAGCATTGCATGATTGTCACTTACTATGGAATCACACTGACGATGCAATTGATACATATTAGTCCAGTCAAATTATAAATTTCGCAGGGAAAAATAATGGGTATTCCATTTTTTTTTTCATATCTATGGACACTGCAGAACCCCAGAAAAGAATCGCCTTCAATCGGTCTTGAACGATTTTATTTTAAACACTTCATTTTTTGTGACTGAAACCATAAGCATTTAGTGGTAGGGCAAAGTAAAACTCATTAAGTGCTGGTCTAACACATTACAGAGACGAAAAATCAATAGTGTGGCAATCAAGTGTCATAACCCTATTTCTGAAGTAAACTACGCCAATACCCCACCCCTGCTCACTATTCAACAACAAATATTGCTTGCGTAGCACATGTCTACAGCATGCCCACTGCTCTAAATCCAACACCCTAGCACCCATTATGTACCACTGTTTTAACAGGCAACTCCCCCACACATCAGAATAAAATCCCCAATACCCCGTGCAAATCACGGGCACTAGAGATGCATCCCAATATTTGCCATTACTACTTGTATGTGCTTTTGAGTGCTTCCTTGGTGAGTGGATAGGGAGTTGAACTCGTGACCAGACAGGTCGTGGGTTCAATTCCCACTCGGGTCTTGTGAAAGATGTTCAGCAAAGCTATCACTAAAAGGCTGCACACTGCTTTGTGGTAGCTACACGTTAAATAGGTACATGTCAAGCGAGTGAAAGATAATGTGACTGAGAATCCCATTGATGAGAAAAATATAGTTTGAGAAGAATCCCAATGACCTGGTGTATATGTAAAGTCGCTAGAGTATGGGAAAACTGTGAATTGTGACTGTAAGTAAGCACATTTACCTTTATTTTTTACATGTTTGGAGAACAAAATAGTTATATTTGCACAATTCATTGCTCTGAAAAACGATAATAACCATCTAAGTCTCAAGCTTAATCTAGAGACAGAGTTGTCGAGATACCTATCATACTGAATGTGAATAATTTGAGAAATGCAAGTACTCATACCATATTCTATCATTCAGTGCATCAATCATCGCCAATCATGTATTCTGATCGGTCAAGAAGCACGTTCAGTTGTACGATTGCCCGCTCCAAACAATGGACGTAGCATCACACCTTTCGAAAGAGTTTCAGAAGTTTCATCTCTCTTCAAGTAAATATAGGAAGATATCACCAGGATGGTCATCTGTACACAGATTAAAAGTATGCCATGTTTGAAGAAATTGTGGTCACTGCAATAAAGATGTCAAATACAAATAACTAATTTCAATAGAATTAATGATATGCATATTCTTATATTCTTCATCTCTCAAATACATTTTCTCTCCATAGCAATTGGGGTTCATATGACCATTCAATTTTTAGCCTTTCCATCTACACACCATCTGTGTACGATACGGCTATGCACAATATATACACATGTAGAGGATATCTGCCAACTTATGCTGTAAGTTTATCTTTAAAAATATCTACACATCTAATACACATGCATGTGCACAACAGGTTAGGTTGATAGATATAAATATACCGTATCAAATAAATTAAAGCTTGATTTAATAACATTTAAAGTCCCATCTTTTTATATTTTTAATGTTTGATGCCTATAAAACAATACATAGTTAGTTAAACTTGAATAGTGATTGTAAGTCATATTATATGAATTCAAATAGTCTATAATTTTTTCATAGCATTTTATTTCGTTTAATAATACTGTGAAGCATCCTAAACAAGCATACAAATTTTGTAAATTCTGTAACGTTCAGCCACTGTTTTGTGGATCATTTTATTGATATGTACTTGTTATTTCTTGAATGTAATACGGATTTGCGGTTTAGAAATATTAGAAGTCAGGCACACTCATATTTAATGTTGAAAATATGAAACCATCTGTATAAGACTTTCAATGTGTAGCCTACAAATGGTATCAATAGTATATCAGCTATTAAATGACGTGATTAGGATGAGGTGATAAAGCCATTACTGACACCTGTTGCATTATTGCCGGCGTGGTTGGGAAAATGTGGCAAACTTGCGATTCATGATTGCCCATAACGATCACTGGTAATAGACGTTGAAAAGAAATGTGATCACCATGCCATAGAATCAATAGCAATAGTTCCATTATCTGCGCTTCTACATTGAATTGGGCAACAAAGCACTGCACAGATTGAGAAAAAGCAACAATGGCTCTTCGATAGATGAGACCATATTGCAGAATCTTATGAGTTTCTAATATTCCACCAGTGTGATGGGCACAAAGAGCTGCATAGATTATTAAGGAATCAATAGCCATATTTCCAAAATGAGCTTCACTCCATTGTGCCGGGGAACAAAGCACTGCACAGATTGAAAAAAAGCAACAATGGCTCTCTCTAATAGATGACACCGTATTGCAGAGTTTCCAAAAGCCCTCTCCAAGCCGACAAACCACTGAACAGGTACACTGAGTGTGAAAAGAGCACAGTGTTCAATTTCAGCATCATAGTGTATTCATGTATTATGCATATACATGCTCACCAATCATCTCCCAGTTATTAAAAAAGCACTCAATCCACAGGTCTGTATTGCACCACTTAATATGTGGGCAGTGTGAAAGAGTTTCCCATAAATCGACAATGAAGATTATAGGGCTGTTTCTGTTGGAATTGGAATGATTACCTGTGATAGCAGAGCCTCATGTTCTGTCTGGGTGTTAGAATGTTCTCTATGGTATACATTAGTGATGAATTGAACGTGTACTACATTAAATGATTTAGTAATCTATGAATCGTAAATGATAATTGTAGTTGTTGCTTTCTAATTCGTAAATGCACTATGCATAAGAGAGCCTGCCTCACAAGTACATGAATTTATGCTTACCCTACAGGTTGACACTCCATGCCATCGAGACATTGAGTTACAAGGGTAATAGAATAAAGTATCAATAATCCATAAAAAATATATTTGCTTCGTAAATATACTTACAAATAAAGTTGAAATGTAAAAATCATACTGATAGTTATGGTGGCAAGCACAGTTAGATGGGGACTGGTGTTGTAATATTTACTGTATTTACAATGATAATATGCCTAGCAGTTTATCACTACATTTTCATCCTGTATTTGCAATATATTTTTACCATTCCTACATGATTATAAATGTTTGATTATTGGTCACAACATAAGCAAGCACTGTGGTTAATTTAGTTAAGTATAGGAATTTCGATACTGGATGGTTGTTTTGAGGACTGAGATGTTTTTTCTCTCATTTATATGGTATGCAAGGCACAGGAGTAATATATCAACTAATATTGTAATACGGTGGCGGTGGTGGTGTCGTTGGTGTTGCTGTTGCGGTTGTAGTTGTTGTTCAGAATATGTAAAAATACACATATTGAATTATGTATTGAAAACATTTACTGAAACAATGAGAATGCGATAATTATAATTTGATGGCGTCCTGACTATGACACATATTTTCAACAACTCATCTCAACTTAATTGCAGTGAAATGTTCTATTGTTCTGCCACTGACCTGACCTGGTGTATAGACAGAGTCTCAGGCCAGCTCAGTGGTGGAATTGAAAGAACTCATGCGGCATAGAGGGATCTAATACAAGGACTTACATCAACTATTCATGGACAACATTAACTCTGAAAAATGAATCAGTGCTGGGTTTACAATGCAACATAAAAACGTATCCATGTAAGATACTAATCTTTGCTGGCCATTTTGAAAAATGACTGTCACCAAAAACACAGATAGCCAAAATGATTCGATTTTGTAATAGCGTCAATTTGTGAGTAACAAGATTTGATTCTGTGTAGCATTTTGTGACATATGACACCTGTTGTGCCGTACTGGCGCCGTGGTGGAGGCGAATGTGGCAAACTTACTATTCGTGCTCTCCGATAGCTGTCACTCGTAATGGAAGTTGAAAAAAAAACTGCACCCTTCATAGACGCTGCAAGAAAGTTGAAAGATGCCAAGCAAAACTGATAGGGACAAGTGTGAGGCTACCCTAGACCGGACACAAGGAAAGCCCGGGGGATTAGAGAAGCACACTCAGTATTCCCATGGGTGTGGATGTGACCTGTAATTCCATTGAAAATCATGTACATTGCTCTTTAACAAAATTCTGTATGAGAAATTGAGCTACATAGGTGGCATGCAAATCTTACAATGCAGTCCACTGCTGTCATAATGTGCCTTCTGACATGTATGCGTTGCACACATCCCACTACATCAAATTCAAACCATCATTAGTTGGCATGAAGTAAAAGTACAGACTGTTAAACTGGTTGCGTAACTTGCAAGCATATTTCTCATGAATCCTTTTTTCATTTCATTTACCAATTGTTGAAGAGCAGGTAGAGTCATTTGAAATGCGTGTCAACGATTTTTGTGTTTTAGTGCAAACTTTAGTGACCATGGAAAGCAGAAATTAGACAAAAATGAACATTCCCAAAATGTTCCCTCTCACAAATGACACTCACTTTAGTAACCCTACGAGCAAAATGCATGATTTTAGGCCCTCTCGCAGATTTTGTCATAGTATTTTACAATGAAGGCAGCTCTATATAAAAACATTGACAAGCTGTGATTGGCAACATGATTTAAATCAGTTTTGTATGAAAATTTGCATAATCACGGTGACCTCCAGAAACATAAAATAGGGCCTACCTGTGTCAGAGCACACCCTAAGAAGTGATCTTTGTACACATAAAAGAACATAAAAAACACAGCTAAATGGGCCTGCATTATGCAAAGTTCCAAGCCCTTCTAGAATATATACTTGTCAAACGTTGCAAACGTTTTGGTTAGCGCAGATAATTGCTTGGGAAGAAGACCAACAGTTTGAGGCACTACACTGAAGACTGTAATTTTTTTGACAAACATCAATATGAGCGATCGCCTTTATTTGTAGGACTAGACATGGACTTGTTTTGATTTTGTGTATATACAGCAACATAATTATATTCCTTTAGCCAATTTGTCATACTGACTATATCAGCTCTCAAATTAACTTTCTACAACTATTTGCAATGAATATAATAAAGTGTAAACAGATTGAGTATATACTGAGTAGTCTTATTTATTACTCACATATGTGCATGTGTTTGAAAAAATGAGCAGTGCTGCTTCTGCTACTGGGCTACTGCTCGACTGTTATAACACTGTGTCTGTAGTTACTAGTGGACTGCACAAGATAGACAATATTCGTACCTGTACATGAATTTAATTTTTTATATCAATTAGGCACTTTTTCATTTTGAATTAGCTGTAAAAATATCTATCTATATAGTTTGCTGAGTATATGATAATGTGCAAATAGATTGTAAATAGATTGAGTATACACTAATTAGTAGCCATATTTAATACTGATATATGTGTACATCCATATATGTGTATGTGTCTGAAAAATGAGCACTGCTACTACTACTGCTTAACAGTTATTACTTAGTGCTTGTAATTGCTAGTGGGCTGCACA
>JAGTTF010005334.1:346245-384626 GCA_019095985.1 Streblospio benedicti | reverse complement strand
GGGCAACCTGTTAGAGGTATGTTTGCTCAAAATCTTCCCCAAGAATTGAACCCACCCAAGACCGAGTCCCTATCCACTCAGCCAAGGAAGCACTCAAAAGCACATAAAAGTAGGCTTTGCAAATTTTCGAACGCATCAATAGTGCCTGTGATTTGTACGTGGTATTGGGAATTTTATTCAAATGTGTGGTGGACTTGAGTTTTACTTCGCCTTACCCCTAAACACTTACGTTTTCAGTCACAAAAAATGAAGTGTCTGGAAAATAATCGCTCAAGACAGATTGAAGGCGATTCTTTTCTGGGGCTCAACAGGGTCCATAGATGAAAAAAATGGAATACATATTATTATTCTCTGCGAAAGTTATATAATTTGACTGGACTAATATGGATCAATTGCATTGCCTGTTTGATTTCAACAGTAACATGAAACAGTGGCCAATCAAAATAAAAAAATATCTGTAGTAGTAAAGATCCAAATCCAAACAATTACAGGTCTAGTTCTACAACGAATGTACAGACATTTTCTGTCCTGTGTATCACACTCTAATTACAGACACAATGTAATAATCATTTAGTAGCAATAGCAGCAATGCTTGTTCCCCCAAACACATACACATATAGAAGTAATGACAACCTCTCTTCAGTATATTCTCAATCGGAATGTACATGTAATTTATGTCATTCATTGCAACATTTATAGTAAGTTAATTTGATGGCTGATATAATCACATTACAAATTGGCTGCAGGAAAAAAATAGTAGAAGTATATATACAAAATTGAAACAAGTGTAGATCTAGATAAAGCTGTATAATTATACATTTTGGTCCAAGTCTAGTCATAAAAATAATGGTGTCTGCACACGATGTTGTTTGTAAACAAATTTACCAATACACCAAAGAAGAGATTCAAACAGTTGGTATCCATGCCATGTAAGATATTTGAGCATACCATAGCATTTGCAAAGTATATATTCTAAAAAGGCTTGCAATGTTGCATAATGCAGGCCAATTCTGGCAAAAATCTTGTGTTCTTGTATGTGTACAATTACTTCTGACACGAGGATATCCGTTGTTATGTTGCTGGAGGTTACTGGGGTGTGGCGACTTTTCATACAAAAGTGATTTAAAAGATATTGCCAAGCACATGTTTTCAATGCTTTTATACACTGGTGCCACTCATTTTGAAATAATGAGAATATATCTGCACGTGGGCCTAAAATCATCTTGCATCTAGAACTGTAGGGTCAGCAAAGAGAGGGTGATTTGTCAGAAAAGGTATATTTTGGAAGTGATCTTTTATGTCTAATTTCTGCTTCTCATGGTAACAAAATTTTGCAATATAGACACAAACATTGTTGATGCACATTCCAAATGAATATTCATGTTTTTTCAGGTTTAAATGATTAAATTAAAAACAAATGATTGGGTTAAATTTTAAAAGATATTGCCAAACATACCTTGTCAATGCTTTTATACTCACTGTTCACTCAATGTGAAATAGTAAGAAAACATCGAAAATCTGCAAGTGGGCCTAAAGTCTGAATCTTGCATCATGCCTGTAGGGTCACTAAAGAGAGGGTGATTTGTCTGAAGGTGTATATTTTGGGAGTGATCATTTTTGTCAAATTTCTGCTATCCATTATTAACACAATTTTCCAATATAGACACAGACATTGTTAAGCTTTAAGAGACACATGCTTGTGAGTTATGCAACCAGTTTAATAGTATGTATTTTTACTTCATGCCAACCAATGTTGATTTCAATTTCATGCAGTTGGATGTGTGCCGCATGTACATTTCAGAAGGTGGATTCTGACCACAGTGGACTGAATTGTAACATTCAGATGTCATTTAGTAATTTTCTTATATAGAGAATTGTGTGAAAACACAATGGACATCTGAGATGATGATGACCTTTCCATATATCATACTACATATCGTGGGGAAATAGTAGGTTATCTACTAGACTACAGACAAACTTGCAACTCTGACTCTAATTCAGCTGCAGATTGGGTAGTTATTCTTAAAATGGCCACATATGTTGTCTATTTCAAACTGAACGAAAGTAAATGATTGGAAACGATGTGTGATGCAGCCAGAACAAGCACAGATACCAATGTTATATGTATATATACTGTGCAGCCCACTAGCAATTACAAGCACTATGTAATAACTGTTAAGCTGTAGTACCAGCAATGCTCATTCTTCAGACACATACTCATATATGGATATACACATACATCAGTATCAAATATGGCTGCTATTTGTATACCCAATCTATCTACACATTATTATATTCTCAGCAACATATATACATAGATATTTTCACAGCTAATACAACATTAGTAACAACAGACACAGCGTTTTAACAGTCCAGCAGTAGCCCTGTAGCAATGTTAAACAATTGGGTAGCAGTAGCAGCACTGCTCATTTTTTTCAAACACATGCACATATATCAGCAATAAATAAGACTACTCAGTATATACCCAATCTTTTTACACTTTATTATATTCATTGCGACAATTGTAGAAAGTTAATTATTAATTTGTTATTTATTATATAATTATAATATTAATTTACAAGTTAAGCAGCGGCTGTTCTTCTTATGGTCGATATTATAATCTGTTCTCTGCTGTAATGTTGAATTTCAAAAACGGAAGTATAGTTCTACTGGTAACAAGAGGAGGTGTAGGTTATGACATCCATTGTAACTTGTGCAAAGAAGAAAATAAAAACAGCTTTTACCATGGCAAAACTATTAGAACTTTATATGCAGGCATAAACGAACATATAATGAATAGCAATAGCACAGAGAGACAAGAAAAAAGACCCCTCATCAAACACAATATGACTTAGCATCCCAACCACAACCCAGATTTATCAAAGCAGTTAGTTACCATAAAGGCCCTCTCAGCAGACAAATCCGTAAAGGAATCAGAATAATCAACACCAAATCAGACCCAGGACATCTCATGAACTCAAAGTCAGAGTACCACCAAGGAGAAGCTCAAAGAATAGCGATTGTTAGATGACTTTATTAAATTGTTTCTTGTCATATTGTATGAATTACATCGGTAATTCAAAGTCATTTCAGTGTGCATGTATCACTTTACTTCCTTTCCTAACCCCGCTCGCACGTGGCAGCCAATCACCTGCATCTTCCACTGACCACTGACCTCTGCACCTAAGCTGCGCCCACCTCACTTCAGGCACTGACCACCCTAGCTGCCGCCGCCATGCTGCCCGGCAGTTTACAGGCCTAAGTCGGCCTGGCAACAGTTTAATCTCCCACCACATTCCCGCCCTGTCCCTTCATCTTGCCTCTTGTCTCCCCTGCGTCCTGCTTTCCACATGGCAGCACCAGACCTCAACCCAGTTCAAACTAAGAGACCAATTAACTATATCACTTCACGCATCCCGCTCATTTAATCTCCTGTTACTAACCACTTGCAAACGACTTCCCAGATGGTTTACCAGTCAACACACGCTAATAATTTATCAATTTGCCTTTGTCAAAACTCCTGTAATGTCCTTCCATCCTCTGAAACACTCATTTACTGAGCTCCCTTGTTTATATTACCTCCAGATACGTATTAAATAAAACTCACGCTTGATTGTAATTAGGGCCAGTCATTTACTTTATTACATATACCTCATGTTTATATACTTTAAATGTTGTAGTCTAAAGTAATAAAATTATGTGCCAAACTGCGTCTTCATTTTTCTAATAAATCACATACTCAAAGCTAATCTTAATCAGCAGCGCATAACACAACGTGTGCAACATTTACAAAGTATACATTCTAAAAGCCCATTTTGCTGTGGTTTTTATGTTCTTGCACGTGTACAAAAATCACTTCTTAGGGTGTGCTCTGACACAGGTAGGCCCTTTTTTATGTTTCTGGAGGTCACCGCGATGATGCAAAACTGATTTAAATTATGTTGCCAATCACAGGTTGTCATTGTTTTTATAGAGTGTTTATATAGAGCTGCCCCTCATTGTAAAATACTATGAAACATCTGCGGGGTTACTAAAGTCTGTAGGGTTACTAAAGCAAGGGCCATTTGTGAGAGAGGGAACATTTTGGGAATGTTAATTTTTGTCTAATTTGTGTTTTCCATGGTCACCACATTTTGCACTAAAACACAAACATTGGTGAAGCGCATTTCACATGAATCTACATGTATTTCTCTTCAAAAATCTGTATATGAAGTTTGTAGTTTCATGTAGTATGTATGTAGTTCTATTTCATGCCAACCAATGATGGTTTGAAACACATACATGTGAGAAGGCACATTCTCACAGCCGTGGACTGAATTGTAAGATCTGGATGTCAACTATGTATCTACATTTCTCATACAGAATTATGTTAAATAGCAATGGACATGATTTTCAATGTATTTTCAGATCACGTCCACACCCATGGGAATACCGAGTGTGCTTCTCTAATCCCCCGGGCTTTCCTTGTGTCCGGTCTGGGTAGCCTCACACTTGTCCATATCAGTTTTGCTTGGCATCTTTCAACTTTCTTGCAGCGTCTATGAAGGGTGCAGTTTTCTTTTCAAATTCCATTATGAGTGACAGCTATCGGAGAGCACGAATAGTAAGTTTGCCACATTCTCCTCCACCACGGCGCCAGTACTTCACAACAGGTGTCATATGTCACGAAATGCTACACAGAATCAAATCTTGTTACTCACAAATTGACGCTATTACAAAATCAAATTACTTTGGCTATCTGTGCCTGTACACAAACTGCTTTTGGTGACAGGCACTTTTCAAAATGGCTAGCAGAGACTAGTATCTTACATGGATACGTTTTGATGTTGCATTGTAAACCCAGCACTCATTCATTTTTCAGAGTTAATGTTGTCCATGAATAGCCGATGTAAGTCTTTGTATTACATCCCTCTATGCTGCATGAGTTCTTTCAATTCCACCACTGAGCTGGCCTGAGACTCTGTCTATACACCAGGTCAGGCCAGTGGCAGAACAATAGAACATTTCACTGCTATTAAGTTTAGCTGAGTTGTTGAAAATCTGTGTCATTGTCAGGATGCCATCAAATTGTAATTATCGCATTCTCCTTGTTTCAGTAAATGTTCTCAATACATATTTCAATATGTGTATTTTTGCATATTCTGAACAACAACTACAACCGCAACAGTAACATCAACCGCAACAGCAACACCAATGACACCAACGACACCAACAACACCACCAACACCACCAACAACGGGGCGGTGCCAGCGGTGGGGCAACGACAACGATAACGATTAAGATGACGATGACAACAAGAGCAACAACAGCAACAACAGCAACAAAGCAACAACAGCAACAAAAGCAACAACAGCAACAACAGCAGCAAACCACCAAGCAACAACAACCAGCAACCAACCAGCAACCAACACCACCACCACCACCACCACCACCACCACCACCACCACCACCACCACCACCACCACCACCACCACCACCACCACCACCACCACCACCACCACCACCACCACCACCACCACCACCCAACCACCACCACCACCACCACCAACAACAACCACCACCACCAACACCACCACCACCACCACCACCACCACCACCACCACCAACAACAACAACAACAACAACAACAACAACAACAACAACAACAACAACAACAACAACAACAACAACAACAACAATAACAACAACAACAATAGCAACACAACAGCAACAACAACAACAACAACAAAAGCAGCAGCAGGCAATAACAAAAAAAGTTCACTGTGGTAATCTTTAATTCTTTAGGTTGGTAATTGTTCTAGAGGGCTCATTTTAAGCGGACAGGAACAGTTATTTTAGTCTTTTAAATGATGAATTTTCTTAGTTATTATTGCTTCAATTTGTAATACAATATTAGTTTATATATTACTCCTGGGCCTTGCATACCATATAAATGAGAGAAAAAACATTTCAGTCCTCAAAACCCCCATCCAGTATCAAAATTCGTATACTTAACTAAAGTAACCACAGTGTTTGCTTATGTTTTGACCAATAATCAAACATTTATAATCATGTAGGAATGGTAAAAATATATTGCAAATACAGGATGAAAATTTAGTTATAAACTGCTAGGCATATTATCGTAGTAAATATAGTAAATATTACAACACCAGCCCCGATCTAACTGTGCTTGCCACCATGACTATCAGTATGATTTTTAAATTTCAAATTTATTTGTAAGTATATTTACCAAGCAAATATATTTTTATGGATTATTGATATTTTATTCTATTACTCTTGTAACTGAATGTCTCAACAGCATGGAGCGTCAACCTATAGGGTAAGCATAAATTCATGTACTTGTGAGGCAGGCTCTTTTATGCATAGTGCATTAACAAATTAAAAAACAACAACTAAAAGTATCATTTACTATTTATAAATGACTAAACATCATTTAATGTAGTACACGTTCATTTCATCACTAATGTATACCATGGAGACCATTCTAACATCCAGACAGAACAAAAAAACAAAGACTGTCCTATAGTCCTGATCTGTAGTCTTCATTGTCGGTTTATGGGAATCTCTTTCACACTGCCCACATATTAAGTGTTGCAATACACACCCATGGATTGAGTGCTTTTTATTAACTGGGAGATGATTGGTGAGCATGTATATGCATAATACATGAATACACTATGATGCTGAAATTGAACACTGTGCTCTTTTCACACTCAGTGTACCTGTTCAGTGGTTTGTCGGCTTGGAGGGGGCTTTTGGAAACTCTGCAATACGGTGTCATCTATCAGAGAGAGCCATTGTTACTTTTTTTTCAATCTGTGCAGTGCTTTGTTCCCCGGCACAATGGAGTGAAGCTCATATTGGAAATATGGCTATTGATTCTTTAACAATCTATGCAGCTCTTTGTTGCCCATCACACTGATGGAATATTAGCAACTCATAAGATTCCGCAATATGGCCTCATCTATCGAAGATCCATTGTTACCTTTTTTCAGTCTGTGCAGTGCTTTGTTGCCTAAATCAATGTAGAAGCGCCGATAATGGAACTGGATAATGGAATGATTCTATGGCATGGTGACACATTTTCCCCACTATGGCGCCAATAATGCAACAGGTGTCAGTAATGGCTTTATCACCTCATCCTAATAACGTCATTTAATAGCTGATATAATAGTAATACCATTTGTAGGCTACACATTGAAAGTCTTATAAAGACATTTTCATATTTTCCCCATTAAACATGAGTGTGCCTGACCAAAACAGTGGGCTGAACGTTATAGAATTTACAGGATTTGTATTCTTGATTAGGATGCTTGACGGTATTATTAAACAAAATAAAGCTCTATGAAAAAAATATAGACTATTTTTATTCATATCATATGAATTACATTTACTATTAAAGTTTAACTATGTATTGCTTTATAGGCATCAAACATTAAAAATATAAAAAGATGGGTCTTTAACTGTTATTAAATTAAGCTTTAATTTATTTGATACGGTATATTTTCTCCGAAATTTTTATCCATCAACCTAACGTGGTGTGCACATGCATGTTTATTAGATGTGTAGATATTTTTAAACATAAACTTACAGCATAGTTTGGAAGATATCCTCCACATGTGTATATGGTGTGCATAGCCGTATCATGCACAGATGATGTGTAGGTGGAAAGGCTAAAAATTGATTTGTTATATGAAGCCCCATTGCTAAGGAGTAAAATGTATTTGAGAGATGAAGAATATAAGTATATGCATGTCATTAATTCTATTCAAATTTAAAAGTTATTTATATTTGACATCTTTATTGCAGTGACCACATTTTTTTCAAACATTGTATACTTTAAATCTGTGTACAGATGACCATCCTGGTGATATATTTCTATGTTCACTTGAAGAGAGACAAAACTTGTGAACCACTTTCGAAAGATGTGATGCTACGTCTATTGTTTAGAGTGGGCAATCATACAAATGAACGTGCTTCTTGACCGATCAGAATCTATGATTGGCGATGATTGATGCACTGAATGATAGAATATGGTATGAGTATTTGCATTTCTCATATGAATAACATTCAGTATGGTAGGTATCTTGACAACTCCATAGATCAAACTTGATACGTAGATGGTTATTACGTTTTCAGCGCACTCAAATGATGCAAATTATTTTGTTCTCCAAACATGTAAAATATAAATGTGAATGTGGTTACTTACAGTCACAATTCACAGTTTTCCCGTACCCTAGCGATTTTACATATACACCAGGTCATTGGCATCCATCTCAAACTATATTGTTTTCATGGATGGGCTTCTCACTCACATTATCTTTCACTCGCTTGACCTCTACCTATTTAACGTGTAGCTACCATAAAGCAGTGTGCAACCTTTTAGTGATAGGTTTGCTGAACATCTATCACCAGACCCGAGCGGGAATTGAACCCACGACCTAACTGGTCACGAGCTCAACTCCCTATCCACTCAGTCAAGGAAGCACTCAAAAGCCCTCAAAAGCACATACAGGTAGTCATCGCAAATATTGTAACGCATCTCTAGTGCCTGTTATTTGCACAGGGTATTGGAGATTTTATTCTGATGTGTTGCCTGTTAAAACAGTGGCACATAATGGGTGCTGGGGTGTCGGATTTAGGGCAGTGGGCATGCTGTAGACATGTGCTACCATGCAATGTTTGTTGTTGAATAGTGAGCGGGGGTGGGGTTTGGGCGGAGTTTACTTCAGAAAGAGGGTTATGATACTTGATTGCCACGCTATTGATTTTTCGTCTCTGTACCACTAAATGCTAAAACGAAAAATGAACTGCCTGGGGAAAAAATTGCTCAAGACAGAAAGAAGGTGATTCTTCTCTGGGGTTCTACAGAGTCCATAGATATAAAAAACAAGAAATGGAATACCTATTATTTTTCCTTGCGAAATTTATAATATATTCATTTATTCATTTGAGTCTCAAATTGAAATATGTAAGTAAACATGTGTTCTACGAACATTAAAATCAGATATTACATATTTCAACCAGTCAGGTAAGAGTTATTGAGAGACTGTAGCGTTAAAAAAACGTAGTGTACAAATCAATTTAAAACAGAGTTGTAAACATTTGGTACAACAGGTCGTAAAATCGTTATTGTTTATATAAAACTTCCTCGCAATTAAATGTTGTATAGATTTTTCCTTCTTCTTAAAATATTTTTGCAGGTCCTGGCAGTCACCTTTATAAACCTTTCATTTGATTGGGCAAGGCCCAGAATCTGTGCACCATTCAGTTTATTGAAATTGTCTATATTTTGTTTCATGTGTTCATTTAAATCTTTTCGAATATCCTCATATGCTGGACAATGTTTGACTGGACTAATATGTATCAATTGCATTGCCAGTGTGATTCAATATTTCGTGACAATCATGCCAATGCAAGAGAGAAGACGCTAGGCAGCTTGAAGGGTGAAAATGCTTGATTGCACTATTATTATTACTTATAAATTTATACTTTTTGGTCCAGTAGATTTTTGTTATGTGGTATGAAAGCAGTGGGTCTCATGATCCAATTATTTTAATGTATTTGCTTGCTTTTCTTTCAAAAATAGCTCTATACTTCAGAATTAGTATATCAACAATAAGATTACTAATTATATCCAAGAGAAAAGAAGGTAAATGCATTAGCATATTTGAATCACGTATAACTTAAATGTTCTGCATTTAATTGTCAAATGTCAGTATAAATATATATAGTACGAACCACACACATTTCAGAAAGTCATCTCCATAATAGGTTTCCACTAATGATGATAGCTTAAGAACACTACCTATTATGTTTGTACTGTTACCGAAATATATTTCATCCCAAAATGGGACAGTTACCTTCACCCCTGATTTGTCTATTGTTAGATGTAAATTATGACCAACTTAATTTGTGCCCAGTTATAATTTATGTCAGGGCCAGTATGGTGGCAGAGGGACCATTGTGGTGTCATTTTAAATAGACATGCACAGGTGACTTCCAAGGTATATAATAAATTTATGTCATGTAAATGGTACTTGCTAAGTCAGTTAAATATATACATTACAGGTCGAGTGCATTGTGAGGTTAATGAGGATGTTTTAGAGATGAAACAAGAACAACACGGTTTGGCATCATAAATTTTATTGACCTAAACTACATGAAAGAGGTTGATAAATGAAGTAGAAAATGTAAATATTGCCCTTGTGCAATGAGGCTCATTTAACAATTTATTGGAGGAGATCAATGTGTGAAGAGGAAAGATTTTGAGAGGATGAATGGCTAATATGAGATGAAAGGAAAGTTGATAGGTGATCAGCCGGTTAATAGCCTCGGTTGGCTGAGGCGACCGTTATAGGAATGAGGTGTGATTGCAGGGCTGGTGAGAGGTAGATGAAAGGAAGTTGCGAGGAGCATGGGGGAAACAAGGAGGCATTTGGGAGTGGTTGGGTGGGAAAATTTGGACGTGCAGCGTGGCAGTAGAACAGAGAATGATGAGAAGTGTTATTATTTTCAATATAGATCTTATCCATTGCATATTAGACATTACATTGGTACAGGATTATCACAACCCGGCCAACAACATGCATATAGATCAATATTAATATAATCTATTCTGTATCAATTCATATTGAAAACCTAAATGCTAATCCATCAGCTTAAGTATTGTAACCTTTTCAGATGAACACCTGAAATGCCACAGAATTAATCATTAATTCAACAAACATTACAGGTCGAGTTCATTGTGAGGTTAATGAGGATGTTTTAGAGATGAAACAAGAACAACACGGTTTGGCATCATAAATTTTATTAACCTAAACTACATGAAAGAGGTTGATAAATGAAGTAGAAAATGTAAATATTGCCAAATGTAGTGTGCCAAACCGTAGTTGGGGTTGGAAGGGCGAGAAGAGTAGGAAGTGGGAAAGTTGGGGATGAGCAGGCTGTTGTAAATGATATGCGAAATGATAATGATAAATGATATGCAACATTTTGCTAAGTTTTCAATTTATACAGGTTAAACAGACAACAAACAGAGTAAAGTCCTGGAAGACAGTTCAACTGGCGTCACACTCGCAAGCTTGCCGTGCGAGCGCGTGGGGCGGTTGACTTGCGGAGCGGTGGAGGCGAGGCGATGAGGCTTGGAGAGGCTGGGAGTGGCGAGGCTGGTGTGTTTAGAATTGGCTTGCGAGGAGGGCGTTAATTGCCCTCCTGCTGGGCTTCTAGATGCTCGCACGTGCCGAGCTGGAAGGCCGGGCAGGCAGTAGCAGAGCGGTCAGACGCTTGTTTCTGCTGATTGTGGGTTTGTGGCCTCGACCACACGTGGAGGCGTTGGAGACGTTTGTCTGTGGCCTGTGCCCATGTTAGACGGCCTGTCTCGATGTGACTCATGACGACTGCATGATAGCAGCGGACGGCCTCCCACTTGTAGGAGCAGGCGTCTTCCATAAGTGCCTTGAGGTGCGCCCTCATGTTGTCCTTGTCCTTATCGGGGGCGTGTTCTATCATGCTCAGGTAGCCGAATGTGAATTCGGCAGTTGACAGGGAGTCGTAGGTGGCGGGAGCGTCGCTCCTGTAGACATGGTAATGCGGCCAGTCTAAATCATATTTGACTTTGTGAGAGGCAGTGTGGAGCTTTCCCGACTTTTTACCTTTCGTTGTCTTTTGTGGTGTTTCCTGGTCGCTCGCGTCTGTGTCATCCTCGTCTTCTGTAGCATCTAGAAGGTCGAGGTCTCTGAGGCGCTCGCGAGTGTGGGCAAACGCACCGGGCGGCAACTTGTTCTTGGAGGGCGGCGACGGTGGGGTCTCCAGGCTGGAGATCCTGTCGGTGAGTGCGGAGACTGCATCAAGCAGCCTGGCCACGCTGTTGTCTTGGGAATCCATGTCAGGTGGTTGCTTACTACATTCACACACTTCTTCCCCGTGGGGGCGGCGTGTATCAGATTGCACTTTGAGCAACGGATTTGTTTAGACATTATGGTTTTATCCGAAATCTAGTCAGTGGTATTGAGGTACAATGTTACGGTTTAATAGATATGACCGTATTGGATATGATCTTTTCTTTATAAAATTTGGACGTGCAGCGTGGCAGTAGAACAGAGAATGATGAGAAGTGTTATTATTTTCAATATAGATCTTATCCATTGCATATTAGACATTACATTGGTACAGGATTATCACAACCCGGCCAACAACATGCATATAGATCAATATTAATATAATCTATTCTGTATCAATTCATATTGAAAACCTAAATGCTAATCCATCAGCTTAAGTATTGAAACCTTTTCAGATGAACACCTGAAATGCCACAGAATTATTCATTAATTCAACAAACATTTTTAGTTATTTGTATCATTCCTTTGTAATCAAACCTTTTTTTAACTATTGGAAGATGTTTTGTACCCACACATTGGAGATGGAGATGTCAATATTATTATTCTATCAGCTTTAATAAACATTGTGTACACGCAAATTTCGGCTTGCGACGCACAAGTGATAAAGGCTACAGTCCTGTTATTAAAACGGAACCTTCCAATGTCAATCTACTTGTTTTTCTCTCGGTTTTAAGTTATTTATATTTTTCTGTCAAACGCATGTTTATGATTGTAAAATTGGAAGTTATTAGGTGCAACATGTCAAGTATATATAAAAATAAGATTATTAAGGGAAATTGTCTGAGGAGGTGGTTGCTGTTCATGACCGTTTAAAGCTCTCTAATTGCCTGTGAAGACGAAAAAGGTGTGTGAGGACTTGTGAGTGTCCAATGCATAGTATATGCAGTTACAATATCAGGCATTTACATTCATTGGTTGGTGGACAATTTGAGGAGCCTGGTCACAGTTAGGCGAATTTTTGCGTTTGTCACTGTCATGTTTAATGGGGGGGGGTGGTTGTCTTAGGGTCTCTATGTATCATCTTACCCTAGCATTCCACCGTCGCGACCAGTACCGAAACTAGATAGAGACTTGATGGTCGCCACCATGTCTCTACCATGTCTTTACCATGTCTTCATCTAGTCTCCAAGGTCGGGAGCTACTCGTTATCTAGTTTCCGAAAAAGTCGCCGGAGCACAGCTCGCAACTTTTTTAGTTGCACAGACATGCAGCTCAACTAAAAAAGTTGCGGGTGTTTGGTTACGAAAAAAAATCAATAAAAGATCGCCACCAAGTCGTAACCAACTCGAAACCTTGTATTTATCTACCGAGACCATGTCCTCATCAAGTCTCTACCATGTCGTTATCAAGTCTCCCTGGTGGGAGCAGATCGCCACTTCAACGTAGGTAACGAGTAGATAAAGATTAGATGGAGACTAGATAAAGACATGATGAGGACTTGGTGGTGAGTTGGTGGCAATTAAATATAACCTTGTCTTAACCAGATCTTTAACCAGGTCTTAACCAGGTCTTTATAAGGTCGTAACCACATCGCCATGATGACGGACATGTCGCTACTAAGTCTCTACTGCTGATGCCCAAGGACAGCTAGCGGACGTGTTGGAAAAGTTAGACAGTTACACAACAAAAAGCATCAGGTTTTTCTGAAGGCCGTGTGAGCACCCCTCATTTAGTGACAGTTATCATTTCGAGTTGCTAGTGCTGCTTTGAGAGCACTAGCAGCACTGCTCATTTTTCAAACACATGCACATGTATGAGCAATAAATAAGACTGCTCAGTATGACCTGAATCTGTTTGGCAATTTATGATATTCGATCCAACATTTGTAGAAAGATAATTTTATAGCTGATATAGTCAACATGACAAATTGGTGAAACGTAAGGCAATTATTTAGCAATATATGTACAAAATTTAAACAAGTACAGGTCTAGTCCTAAAAATGAAAAGCAACTGCCTATGATAATGTTTATCACCAAAATTACTAAGAGTACAGTGCGGTGCTTCAAACAATTTATTGTCTTGCCATATGAGGTACCTGAGTATGCCATGGTGTTTGCAAAGTACATATTCTAAAAATGCTTGCAATTTTGTGCAATGCAGACCGATTTTGGTATGGGTTTTCTGTACTTGTATATGTAAAAATATTCCCTTCTGAGGTGATCTCTGACACGGGTAGGCCGTTTTTCATGTTGCTGGAGGTCACCGCGATGATGCAACTTTTCATACAAAACTGATTTAAAAAAATGTATTGCCAATCACAAGGATATTGCCAAGCACATGCACATGTTGTCAATGTTGTTATATATTGCTGCGTCTCGTTGTGAAATACTGTGAGAACATCTGCAAGTGGGCCTAAAATCTTGCGTGTTGCCTGTGGGGTCACTAACGAGATGGTGATTTATAAGAAATGGTACATTTTGGGAATGTTCATTTCTGTCTAATTTATGCTTATCATGGTAACCCGATTTTGCACCAAAACAAAAATTGTTGATGTGCATTTCAAATGAATCTTCATACTCTTCTCTTCAAAACACTACATACACACAGATTTTTTTTTTTTTTTTTTTTTTTGGGGGGGGCATATGTTTGTAGGTTAAGCAGCTACACGCATTGTCACCACAAGGATGCAACGTTTCATACAAAACTGATTTAAAAAATATATTGCCAATCACAAAGATATTGCCACGCACAATAGATGGTGATTTGTGAGAAATGGTACAATTACAGAATGATCATTTTTGTCTAATTTCTGCTTTTCATGGTCACCGGATTTTGCACTTAAACAAAGATTGTTGATGTGCGTTTCAAATGAATCTTCATACTTTTCTCTTCAAAACACTTTATACACAAATATTTTTATTGGGGGGGACATATTTTTGTAGGTTAAGCAGCTAGACTCATGCTCACTGCAATGATTTTACTTCATACCACCCACTGTTATCTTGACTTTTATGTAGTAGGATGTTTGCCGCAAGTACATGTCAGAATGGGCATTCTGGCGATGGTGAAGAGAATTGTAATGTTTGGTTCTTATCTATGTATCTGAACTTCTCACAACGAATTTTGTCAATGGACATCTGAGATGATGTTGCCCTTTCTGTAAATATAATAACATATTGTGAGGACAGAGTAGATGATTTACTAGGATGCAGACACTTGTAGCTCGAACTCTCGGTTAGCTAACAATTGGGCAGTGGTTCTTTAAAAGCCACTTATGTTGTTTACTTCTAACTAAACAAACGTAAATGATTGGAAACACTGTATGATGCAGCTGGAGCAGACACATATACAGACATTATATATGCTGTGCATCCCACTAGCAATTACAGACACAATGCTATAGCTGTTAAGCACTGTTTAATAAGTAGCAGTAGCAGCACTGCTGATTTTTCAATCACATACACATATATGACAACAAGATACGGCTATTAAGTGTATACTCAATTCATTTACACTTTAAGATTTTCTCAGCGAAATTTGCCGTTAGATAATCTAATACCAGGCATAGTCAACATGAAAAAGTGACTAATCAAAGTAGAGAAATGTGTAGTAGTACAGATCAAAACTCGAAACAATTCCAGGTCTAGTCCTAAAATTAATGCACGGATACAAACATTTTCTGCCTGGTGTGGCCCAGTAGCAATTACAGACACAATGTTATAACAATCGAGTATCAACAGCCACAGTGTTCATTTTTCAGACACATAAATAACTTTCACATGAAAGACTGCCAGTATATTCTCAATCTGTTTGCAACTTGTGATATTTATTGCATCATCTATAGTAAGGTTTTTTGATATATGATGTAGGGGAAGGTTGTCTGGTTGAAGGGGAATATCATGTAGTAGTATATATACAAAATTGAAACAAGTCTAGATTTTGAAAAAAGTAAATAATTATACTTTTGCTGCATGTATAGCCATAAAAATAATGGTATCTGCACATTATGCTGTTTGTAGACACACTTACAGAGACACTAAAGAAGTGATTCAAACAGCTGGTAATCATCCCATGTGAGACAGAGAGTATGCCATTAATTCCTGTTGCTGGAGGTTACTGGGATGTTGCAATGTTTCATACAAAACTGATTTAAAGGATATGCACATGTTTGCAACATTTTTCATTTAGTGCACGCTTCATTGTGAAATACTATGAAAACATTTGCAAGTGGGTCTAAAATCCTGCATTTCGCCTGTGGGGTCACTAAAGGGTGATTTATTTGAAATTGTACATTTTGGGAGTGATTATGTTTGTCTTATTTCTGTTTTCCAACGTCACTAAATTCTGCAATATAGACACAGACGTTGTTGATAAGCATTTCAAATAAAAGTTTATGCTTTTCACTTTAAAATGATATATATGGACTCAAAAACATTTAGGAGACGCATTCTTTTAAGTTAAGCAACCAGTTTATAAATATGTACTTTTACAACAGGCCAACTAATGTTGATTTGCATTTCATGAAATAGGAGGACGTGTCCAGCACATATATGTATGAAGGCGCATTCTAACACCAGTGAACTGAATTGTCATGTACAGATGTCACTTAGGAATCAAAACTTCTCACACAGAATTGCGTTGAAGATTAATGGAGATCTGAGATTATGTTTGCTCTTTCTATATATGATAACATATTGTGAGCACAGAGTATATTATTTACAAGTCAGCAGACACACTTGTAGCTCTGAATTTTGGTCAGAGAATAATTGGGCACTGGTTCTTAAAATGACAACATATGTCGTCTGTTTCACACTAAACAAAATTAAATGATTAGAAACACTGTGTGATGCAGCCAGAACAAGCACAGATATGAACATAATCTATCCTGTGCAGCCTATATACATATATATATATATAAACACTATATAATAACTGTTAAGCAGTAGGAGCAGTGCTGCTCATTTTTCAGACACATACTCATATATTGGTATTAAGCATAGCTACTAAGTGTATACTCAAACTATTTACACATTATTATTTCTCAGTAAAATTTGTAGTTAGATATTTTACAGCTGATATAGTCAACATGGCAAAACGGCTACTTGGAAAAAATGTGTAGTTGTGATTGAAACAATTTGAATTAATGTACACATACAGATATAATTTATCTCGTGCAGCGTACTAGCAATTGCAGGAGTTCTAGCAGCAATGCTCATGTTTCAAACACATGCACATATATATGCTACTAAAACAGGCTACAGGAACAAAAATATGTTGGAGTACATATACAAAATGGAAACAAATCTAGATCTAGACAAAGCTGCATAATTTCACATTTTCGACCAGGTCTTTTCAAACACATACACATATATCAGTATTAAACATGGCTATTAAGTGTATGCTTAATCTATTTATACTCTATTATATTCGCAGCAAAATATGTATGTAGATATTTTCTAAGCTGATATAGGCAACATTGCACAGTGGCTAATGGGAATAAACAATTGTGTAGTGGTAAATATACAAAATAGAAACAATTGAAATTAATGTACAGATACAGACATTATCTAGCTAGTCAGCCTACTAGCAATTACAGACACAATGTCATAACAGTCGAGCAGCAGTAGCAGCACTGCTCATTTTTCAAACGCATGCACATTTATGAGTACACCTTGCACTTACACCTTATTATATTCATTGCAAGACTTGTAGTAAATAATTTGAAAGCTGCTATAGTCAACATGACAAATTGGCTAGAAGGAAAAAAAGTATGTAGCAGTATATTTAAAAAATCAAAAAGAGTCAAGGTCTAGCCCTAAAAAAATTAAAAAGGCAATATATGGATAAAAGCTACAACTTGCCCCCCTGTCTTCCGTCACTGCTCCAAGGAGTGTCATTCAGCCTGAATAAGTTCTTGTGACAAGAAGGAAAGCCTCATCAAAAAATGTGGGTTTACTGGTTCCTAATGGTATCTTATAATTCTTGCTTATATCATGACCGAATGAACCTAGGATGAGAGAAGTGTACATTCTGTTATAAGTTCATTTCACAATTACATGAAACTTATATATGTATCAATTTAATACATATTTCATATTCCATGATAAATGCAGCTCTGTTTCCTAATTAATAAAGAGTATATCTATAGCCGCACATCAGGTAATTATAAACGATTTTTACATATTTTTAGGTCCAAACATGATTGTAAATATTATTCTATATGGTGAGCAGACCTACTTCCAATGGTAACACATATATGATAATTTGACATGGCTACTAAGGGTATATTCAATCTATTCCCACTTTTTTGTTTTCTCGTTTTCTCAGCAGCATTGTTAGTTTGATAATGATTGATGGTACAGTCAACATAACAGAGTGGCTGATGGAAATATAATGTTACATGGTAACAACAATTAAAAATAAAATTATTCCATTGGACCTAAAAATAATGGATAAAATTATCTATTCTGTGCAGTTATACAATTTCAAACAAAATGCAAACTAGTCCTTGAGCAGAATAAAGCAGCCCTACTTATTCCTAACACACACACATAAATGAGCATTATATAAAATTGCGCAGTATCTACTCAATCTGTTTACACTTTACGATATTCATTGCAATATTTGTAGCAAGTTAATTTGATAGCATACGTAGTCAACATTATAAATTGGCTGAAATGTGAAATATATAAAGTAGTATATATACAATTTCAAAATCAGTTCCCTTCTAGTCCTTAGAATAATGGCGACCACGCATGATTTTTTAAAACAGCTTACTAAGTATCCAATATAGTTCTTCAAACAATTGGGTTTCTTGATATATAAGGTAGCTGAGTATGCAATAACGTTTGAAAAGGACATATTCTAAGAGGGCTTGCATTGGCTACCTATCAAGTAGCGCATTCATTATAAACTGGTCTGCTTAGTATAGAAGTGTTTTGCAAAAGATAGCTCCACCCTACCTATGTGATCTTCTTCAGTATAGGGTTTACACTAGACAGACCCGATTGTCTATGAGTGATGAACATATGTTACATGTTCCCTTCACAGCTAAATCAACATTTGCTGACAGGTCTTTTAGTGTGCCAGGGCCGAAATTGTGGAACTCATTGCCTGTACATATATAGTCAAAAGAAACTTATCAAGCTTTTCAGGACATTGTAAAAACATTTCTTTTTACCACTGATCGCAGTTAATGTGAAATTATTATTGTGTTCATTTTTATTTTTTTTAATTTCTGTACAGCACACTTAAATTATAGTTTGTGAAGTAGTAGCGCTATATTAATGTTGTATTGTATTGTAATTGTGCATAATGCAGACATATTTTGATGTGGTTTTTATGTACTCGTATACTATTATGCAATAGTCTCCTCTGAAATTGTTCTCTGACACGAGGATGTACTTTTTATGCTGCGGGAAGTCACTAGGATGTTGTTACTATTCATTCATAGCTTATTTAAAATATTTGACAAGCTCAACTTGTCTATGTTTTAAACAGTGTAGCCTTTCATTCTGATATACAATGAAAACATATGCAAGTGGGCCTTAAATCTTGCATCTTGCCAGTAGGATCACTAAGGACAGGAGATTTGGTGTGAAAGAGTACATTTTGGGAATTGTCATTTTGTCTCATTTCTGCATTCCATGGTAATACAATTTCACAATAAAGACACAGACAATGTTGATGCACATTACAAATGAATCTGCATGCTTTTTTCTTTAAAACGCTATATAGGAACTGAATAAATGTTTAAGAGACATGCTTTGTTAAACAACTAGTTTAATGGTATGCACTTCTACTTCATGCCAACCAATGCTGGTTTGAATGTGATGCAGTAGGATGTGTACAGGATGTACATGTCAGAAGTTACATTATGACAGCCTGGACTGAATCTTAATGTTTGGATGTCACTTAGGAATCTAAACTTCCCACACAGAATTGCGTTAAAGAGTAATGGACATCAGAGATGATGTTGCTCTTTCTATATATGATAACATGTTGTGAGGACAGTGTAGATGATTTACGAGACTGCAGGCACACTTGTAACTCTGACTCTTGGTCATTTGGCAGTAGTTCTGAAAGACCCACTTATATTGTTTCTTTATAACTAAAAAAACAAATGCTTGAAAACACTGTGTAATGCAGCTGGGACAGATACAGACATTATCTGTCCTGTGCACCCGCTAGCAATTACAGACACCATGCTATAACTGTTAAGCACTGCTTAATAAGCAGCAGTAGCAGCACTGTTGACTTTTCAGACACATACACATATATAACTATAAGATACGGCAATGAGTGTATGCTCAATCTGTATACACATTTTGATATTCTCAGCAAAATTTGTAATTAGATAGTTTGATACCAGAAATAGTAAACATGACACACCGGCTTATCAAAATTAAGATTTATGTAGTAGTAAAGATCCAAACTCGAACCAATTCCAGGTCTGGTCTTCAAATTTATGTACATATACAGGCATGTTCTGTCCTGTGTAGCCCAGTAGCAATGTTATAACAATGGACAAGCAGTAGCACCAATGCTCATTTTTCAAACACATACACATACATGAGTAATAAATAAAATTGCTTAATATATACTCAATTTGATCACAATTTATTATATTCATTCCAACAGTTATAGTAAGTTAATTTTATGGCTGATATAGTCACATGACAAATTAGCTACGAGAAAAAAATATGTAGCAGTATATACACAAAATTGAAACTACTCAAGATCTAGACAAAGGTGCATAATCATACATTTTGGTCCAGGTCTAGTCCTAAAAATAAGTGTCCGCACATGATGTAGTTTGTAAACAAATTTACCAAGACACCAATGAATTGATTCAAACAGTTGGTAATCATGCCATATGAGATACCTGAGCATACCATAGCATTTGCAAAGTAAATACTCTAAAAGGACACTTTTGCGTAATGTAGACCCATTTTGGCGAGCTTTTTATATTGTTATATGTGTACAAATATCACTTCTGACACGAGGATGCCCGTTTTTTATGTTGCTGGAGGTCACTGGGATGTTGCAACCTTTTCATAAAAAAAACTGATCTTAAAGATATTGCCAAGCAAATGGTGTCAATGCTTTTATATAGTGGTGCTCTGCATTGTGAAATAATAAGAAAACATCTGCAAGTGGGCCTAAAATCTTGCATAATGTCTGTATGGTCACTAAAGAGAAGGTGATTTGTCAGAAAGTGTATATTTTGGGAGTGATCATTTTTGTATAATTTCTGCTATCCATTTAACACAATTTTCCAGTATAAACACAGACATTGTTAATGTACATTCCAAATAAATGCTTTTCACATTAAAATGATGTATATGAACTGAACAAAAGCTTTAAAGATATATGTATTTAAGTTAAGCAACCAGTTTAATAATTTGTACATGTACTTCATCCCAATCAATGTTGATTAGAATGTCATGCAATAGGATGTGCGCAATATGTTCATTACCAAAGGTGCATTCTGACAGCCTTGGAATTCTAATGTCCATATGTCACCGAATTATCTTCTCTTCTCACATAGCAAATTGTATTAAAAAGCAATTGACATGAGAGATTATATGATGCCCTTTCTATCAATTATAACACATATTGGGGCGACAGAGTAGATTATTTACTAGACTGCAGGCAAACTTGCAACTCTGACTCTTGGTCAGATGCAGATTGGGCAGTTGTTCTTAAATGGCCAAATATCTCCTCTACTTTAAACTGAATGAAAGTAAATGATTGAAAACACTGTGTGATGCAGCCAGAACAAGCACAGATACAGACATTATTTATCTTATGCAGTGCACTAGCAACTACAGACACTATGTAATAACTGTTAAACAGTAGTAGCAGCAGTGCTCATTTTTCAGACACATACACATATATGGATATTGAATATGGCTACTAACTGTATACTCAATCTATTTATACTTTATTATATTCTCAACAAATTATTTAGTCAGATATTTTCACAACTGATATAGGTAACATGGCAAAGTGGCTAATGGAAAAAAATATGTAGTGGTAAAGATACAAAATTGAAACAATTTAATTTAATGTCCATATAAAGACATTATGTATCCTGTGCAGTCCACCACCAATTACAGACACAATGTTATAACTGTTAAGCTGCAGTAGCAGCACTGCTCCCTTTTCAAACACATGCACATATATGAGTAATAAATAAGACTGCTCAAGATATACTCAATATGTTTGCAATATATGATATTCATGGCAAAAAATGTAGTAAGTTAATTTGATAGCTGATGTAGTCAACATGACTAATTTGTTAAAGGGAAAAAAACATCATGTAGTAGTATACATACAAAATCAAAACAAGTCCAGGTCTAGCTCTAAAAATTAAAAAGGCAACCACACATGATGATGTTTGTCAACAAACTTACTAAACTCCAACATAGAGCTTCAAGCAGTTGGTTTTCTTGCCATGTTAGGAATGTGAGTATAGTATGGCGTTTGCAAAGTACATATTCTAAAACGGCTTGCAATTTTGCACTAAAACAGACGGATATTGGAATGTTTTTAAGAGCTGGTCACACTGGGTTAAAATCATGTACATGCATGAATCACGCATAAATAGATACAGTTGCAGATATAGAAACAGATACAGACATTTTCTGTCTTGTGTAGCCCAGTAGCAATTACAGACACATGTTATAGCAAATTAAGTAGCAGTAGCAGCAATGCTCATTTTTGAACACATACACATAGATGAGTAATAAGTAAAGCTGCTCGAAATATACTTAATCTGATTACAATTTATGGAAATTCATTGCAACATTTAGAGTAAGTTAATTTGATGGCTGATGTAGGCATATATCAAATTGGCTGCAGGAAGAAAATGTGTTGCAGTGTTTAAACAAAATTGAAAAAAGTCTAGAACTAGACAAAGGTGAATAATAATGAAATTTGGTCCAAATCTAGTCCTCAAAATAATGGAGTCTGCACATGATTCTGCACCAATTAAGTGATTCAAACAGTTGGTATTGATGCTATGTGAGATACCTGAGCGTTTGCCAATGCTTTTATATAGTGCTGCCACTCATTGTGAAATAGTAAGAAAACATCTGCAAGTGGACCTTAAAATCTGAATCTTTCATCATGCCTCTAGGGTAAAAAAACAGAGGGTGATATGTCAGAAGTTGTATATTTTGGGAGTGCTCATTTTTGTTTTATTTCTGCTATCCATTATTAACATAATTTTCCAATATAGACACAGACATTGTTAATGCACATTCCATATAACTGTGCATGCTTTTAACGTTTAAATGATAAATACGAACTGAAAAAAGCTTTATGAGGCATATAGATGTAAGGTAAGCAAACTGTGTAATAGTATGTACTTTTACTTCATGCCAATCAATGTTGATTTGAATTTTATGCAGTATGATGTGTGCAATATGTACATTTCCGAAGGTCCATTCTGACAGCCTTGGACTGAATTGTAATGTCCTTATGTAATCTATTTATCTTCTCATGTAGCGAAGTGTATTAAAACTCAATGGACATCTGAGATTATGATGCCCTTCCTACAAATGATGACACATATTGGGGCTACAGAGTAGTTTATTTACTAAATTGCAGACAAACTTGCAATTCTGACTCTTGGTCAGCTGAAGATTGGCCAGTTGTTCTTAAAATGGCCACATATGTTGTCTATTTCAATCCGAACGAGAGTAAATGATTGGAAACACTGTATGATGTAGCCAGAACAAGCACAGATACAGTCATTATCTATTCTATGCAGTCCACTAGCAATTACAGACACTATGTAATAACTGTTAATCTAAACGGAAAACAATTATTTAGCAGTATATATACAAAATGTAAACAAATACAGGTATAGTCGTAAGAATAAAAGCGACCACTCATGATGATTTGTCAACAAAAACACTAAGACTTCGGTGCAGTGCTTCAAACAGTTGTTTTCTTGCCATGTGAGGTACCTGATTATACCATGGCGCTTGTAAAGTACATATTCATCTTGCAATTTTGTACAATTAAGACCGATTTTGGCATTTTTTATGTACTTGTATATGTAAACACATCACTTCTAAGTGTGATCTCTGACGAAGGGTAGGCCCTTTTTATGCTGCTATAGGTCACCATTGATAATGCAACTTTTCATACAAAACTGACTTGAAAGATATTGCCAAGCACACGTTGTCAATGTTGTTATATATGTAATAACTGTTAAGCAGTAGTAGCAGCAGTGCTCATTTTTCAGACACATACACATATATTGGTATTAAATATGGCTACTAAGTATATACTCAATCTATTTACACATTATTATTTTCTCAGCAAGATTTGTAGTTAGGTATTTTCACAGCTCATATAGTCAACATGGCAAAGTGGCTACTCGGAAAATATATGTAGTGATAAAGATACAAAATTGAAATCTTATATGTGCTTGTTGTCAAGGCTTGACAATAAATGAAATTTTAATTGGTGATCTCATTAGAGATGTGGTCTTAATTGGGAGCTTTACTGTAGTTGTGTTGATTAATATACGATTAATTGAACATACACAAACAAGAAATTAAATACATTGATAACTATAGCTTCAACTGGGTAACAAAAAGATTCAAATAGTTTAAGGGGAAAGTAACTACCACTATATAGTAGTAATTAGCATTAATTTGAGAACAGATGATCGTTAACATGCATTTGTTATCAGCATCCAATTTAAATGGTTACACAGCTAGCAATTTAAAATGCGCCTATAGTAGAGAGCAGTACCTTTAATCAGACAGTAAAATATAGTCAGTCTTACATTGCGATTGGTCACAATTTATGTCAAGGTACACTGTGATCAAAATGGTCTGGTTGCTTTAAAATGTAAATATGGCAAATTTTTATCAATTCTTGAAGCATTGGACGGCTGACATCTGTTCCTAAGCCACCACGTCCCTATTTCGTCCTCATAGGTCTATGGTGTAACCAGAGACCTTTCAAATAACACTACAATGGTCTCTATAACTATCACCACCTAGTGTACTCCTGTTTAAAGGTGGACCATGGGTGGGCTCAAATGCCAACCCTCGCAACGGAGGCTGCTATAGGACGAGACAACAGACACAATGAAGATAGTGTTCATTCAATTTAGTATATGATGATGATGCCACAGAGACAGGGATGCATATGCACGTATCCTCTAAACGATAAGTTATCTTGCATATGTGTTTTAGGAAGCTATTAACCCTAATCAGTACATTAGGGGTCCGTTCGGACCCCAGGGGTATACTTTTTGTGATATATTTTTATCCGCTTGTTATTTCTTCTTTTCCTTTTAAGTAGTTGTCACCCTATATCTTGCCTTCATCAGGACTAAAGATTATTTGATTTGGTCAAATATTAGGACGCATGTAAATGATATTTGCTAGGGATCCGCATGGACCCCACACCCTTTGAGAACAGAAAATGCAGGGTGCGCTGGATTTTTTTAAATTTAAGTCCTTTAATGAAGTTGTCAGTTCATATCTTGCCATTATCAAGAATGAAAATCATTATTTCGTTATACATAAGGACCAATACGAAAGCAATTTTATTGGGGTCCACATGGACCTCAGACAAGATGAGTACAGAAAACACAAGTTTGGTCGATAAGTTGACCTTCATTGTATTAAAATATGTATTTGATACAAATATAACTCTTTCCTTGTTATTTTTATCCAACACTGTCATAATTAACATATGAATGCATTTGTATCACACAAAGATCATGAATTGAAAAGAACGTTACATCAAATGACTGGGGTCCACATGGACCCCTATTAAAGGGACATGCACAGCAAATGCCTCCTTAGTTAGATTGAATTAATAATGTTATTATTTGATACATTTGACATGTTGCTCCTAATAACTTATGATTTTACAATCATTAGTATGCGTTTTCATAAAATACCAATACCCATAAAAAAGTGCATTGCCATATTGATTGTCACTTTCATATCATATTGTCAGGGCAAGCAAATTTAATGTTTTGTACTGCTTTAACCAGGACATTTCTCATCCTGGGCATCATTCACTATGATGGTGGTATATTTCGTAGTGATTTTGGAAGGCACTTACAATAACTCTTGAGGTCATGCGCATCATGTCGCCATGCGATTCCAAAAAGCACCAGTTACAGAAGATGGGTTTTCTCAGATTATGGCCGTGATTACAGTCAGCAGCATGCTACCAATATTTTCACCTGGTAATATTGCATATACAATTAGCAGTCTTTAAGTCATGCCACCTTTATCATAGATATATTGTATACTCAATCTGTTTACACTTTATGATATTCATTGCAACCTTTGTAGTAAGTTAGTTTGATAGCATACATAGTCAACATTATAAATTGGCTACAAGGCGAAAATATAAAGAAGTATATAAACAATTTCAAAATCAGGTTTAGTCCTTAGAATAATGCAAGTTATGAAAGAATAGTAACAACATCCTAGTGACTTCCAGTAGCATGATTTTGTTTTTAAACAAGTTTACTACGTCTCCAGTATAGTTCTTCAAACAATTGGGTTTCTTGCCATATGAGGTACCTGAGTATGCCATGACGTTTGAAAAGGACATATTCTAAGAGTGCTTGCAATTGTGCATAATGCAGACCTATTTTGAGGTGTTTTTATGTGTTTGTATACTAATACAAAATCCCCTCTGAAAGTGTTCTCTTGCACGAGGATGTCCTTTTTATGCTGCTGCTGGAAGTCACTAGGATGTTGTTACTATTCGTTCACAACTTGTCTATGTCTTTATACAGTGCTGCACCCTCATTCTGATATACAATGAAAACATCTGCAAGTGGGCCTAAATCTTAAATCTTGCCAGTAGGATCACTTAAGACAGGAGATTTGTGTGAAAGAGTACATTTTGGGAATAGTCATTTTTGTCTAATTTCTGCTTTCTATGGTAACACAATTTCGCAATAAAGACACAGACAATGTTGATGCACATTCCAAATGAATCTGCATGCTTTTCTCTTTAAAACGCTATTTAGGAACTGAAGAAATTGCTTAGGATACATGGTTGTAAGTTAACCAACTAGTTTAATGGTATGCACTTCTATTGAATGCCAGCCAATGCTGGTTTGAATTTGATGCAATAGGATGTGTACAGCATGTACATGTCATACGGTGCATTATGATAGTCGTGGACTGAATTGTATTTAATTGTAAAAGAAGTGGCCCAGGCAACAGTTTTATCAAGTATCATGCATGCGCCTCATGGTTAATGCAAGGCTGTTAGGCTAATAATAGTGTCAAGGCGGGAAAGTGGCATTGCATAAGATTGATACTAGGCAAAGTTGAAGTGTGTGTACTTCGTCAAGGGAGATAAGCTCAGTGGCTAGAGCATCCGCCCAAGACATATGACTGGTCTGAATCATGGACGGGAGACTGTGAGTTCGAATCCACCATCTTCCAAATAACTTTACACTGCCTACATGATTATTTCACAGGATATATAACATATTGTGAGGACAGAGTAGATGATTTACCAGACTGCAGGCACATGTGTAAACTCTGACTCATGGTCAGCAAATAATTGGGCAGCTGTTCTTAAAAAGCCACTTATATTGTTTCTTTATATCTAAAAAGCGAAAGCTTGGAAACACTGCTTAATAAGCAGCAGTATACACATACACATATATAACTATAAGATACAGCTATTAAGTGTATGCTCAATCCGTTTACACATTTTGATTATCCCAACAAAATTTGCAGTTAGATAGTTTGATACCAGAAATAGTAAACATGACACACTGGCTAATCAAAATATTGATTATGTAGTAGTAAAGATACAAACTTGAACCAATTCCAGGTCTGGTCCTAAAATTTATGTACAGATACAGACATTTTCTGTCTTGTGTAACCCAGTAGCATTTTTTTCTCTTTTTTTAATCTTTGAAGTAATATGGAAATTTAAGTATTACATACGATATTATCAATACAGTAATGAAATTACAAAAGTTCTACTTTACATTCAAATCACATTTTATTAGATTTATACTATACTAGCTGTTTACCCGGCGTTGCTCGGGTTGAAACAAATGAGATCCGGAGCACATTAAATGCTCCTCCCTCCCCATCCTTCCTCCTGTCCCACATCCCTCGAACCAGTTCTCGTCAGTATACAGGTCTGTGACAGATTAAATACACCTCCATCACCGTCCTCCCATCCTCATATGTCACAGCCATTTACACACTAAATGTACTAAATATGGCAATGATTGACCTATCTAATATCCCTCCCCCAGCTATCATGGTAAACACGTGCGGAGCATATTTAACGTCCCACTCATCCCTACCCTTCCTTCCAACCCCCCTCTTCTCTCCCAAACCCTCTCTACCCCATCCCCATCTAAACAGGTCCATAATTAATTCACACCCTTCTTGCTGCTGCTCTGGTTGAAACGGATAAGATCTGGAACAGATTAAATGCTCCTCCCTTCCCATTCTTTCCCCTGTCCCACATCCCTCACACCAGCTCCCGTCACTATACAGGTCTGGGAAAGATTAAATACACCCCCATCACCTTCCTCCCACAGTCATATGTGACAGGTATACACACACGAAATGTATGTGACAATGCTTGATCCCTCTAATATCCCTCCCTCCAGCTACTCCTACCCCTGGTAACAGAACAGATTAAATGCTCCTCGTTTACACGTTTAACGTATTACGTACCTTTAAATAACATGGCCCTGTAAGCAACCTTTCTAAAAATTCTTTTTTCTTGTTTTTATCATTAAAACCAATTTATTTGGTTTGAAATGTGACATTATAACGACCACCAAGTTGTGCTGGTTGTACATACATAATTTGGAGTGTGTATGTCTTGGTTAAAAAGCCTTTTGTGACGTACAGCAAACAGTTGGGCTAATAATTTTCAATAGCAAAATTTAATAGACAAACGAACGGAAAACCGTTTTCATTACGCATTTCACATTGGTAAGGTGAAGAAAAAAATGAATATATACGTTGATGTTGGTGTCAAATACATTCCATTTGGTAAAAATGTCGATGCTGTTTGAATGATAAAAGTGTTTAAAATCACATTATCGGAATTAACGTTCATTCACGGATTTCCGTTCGGCTGTCTAGGCCACCTAATGCTTTGTAGCCGGCACTTACATAGTACATTATTATTTTACAGTATATGTATTTGATTTAACACCTATTTATACATGAAATAAACTGATATTTACATTGCTGACGTACACACAATCGTTTAGCTTACATTGTTGTCGTACACAAACGTTTAGCGTAGGTACGCAGGTACAAACGTTTGTAGTTTAACTGTTACGTATTACGTGGTTGAGACATCTACATTTGTAACAAAAAATCTTTTTCCTTGTTTTTATCATTAAAACCAATTTATTTGGTTTGAAATGTGATATTATAACGACCACCAAGTTGTCCTGATTTTACATACATAGTTTGAAGTGTGTACGTCTTGTGGTTTAAAAGCCTTTTGTGACGCAAAAAATCGCCTCTTCCTTTATATATATAGATTATTTTTTTCAACATCAAATATGTTCAATAATCGTTTGAAATAAAACACGTTTGAATAATTTATGATCCAGTTTGTACAGTATATACCTATAATAAATGAGATTATCTTTCACACATGAGAAGATATTCACATTATTATAATCTACATTAATAAATTTGCATTTTGAATTCTCTTTGAAAATAGCATAAGCGATTACAGAAATCAAGAAGTTGTATGCATTAATAGTTGCACCTTTCTCATAGCTTGGAAAGCCACAAACAATGTGTTTCCATCTTATTTGTATTTTAAAATAATTTGAAATAATTTTCCATAGACTATTGATTCTTATACATTCATATAACATGTGTTTTGTTGTTTCGAATTCATTGCAGATATCACATTTTTCCCTTATATTTTTTCCATTTACTTAGGTACATATCACAAGGTACAATATTATGCATGATTTTATAATTAAATTCAGAAATTTTTGGTATAGGATTTTCTCTATTTTTTTATCGTAGATGTTTTTCCACGTTGTAAAATTATTATCAAAACTGAATTCATGTGAATATATAGATTCCATATTACCGCTTTGTCTTACTTTCTTAACCAACATCAGATAGAATGTAGCACTCTTACAAATCTTTAATTCTATATATCCTTTTTTGTACAAAATATGTGTTAAAGGTCGTATATTAACAAATGGTCCAATGGTAACATCTAATTGTATTATTTTTTTTGACATAATTTTTCACAATAAATGCATCTTTAATCATAGTTATTATTTTATATGTACATTCAAGTAATTCTACATCATTTTTTATACTTCCATCTTTAACTAATTACATATCATTATTTATCCAGCCAACTAAGTACAAACACGTGTTTCTTATTTTGAAATACTCACATCCCCACAGTGGGAGTTGAATGATTTTATGCACACTTAATCTATCAAATGGTACGACTGTTTTTGCTTTTTTAAATGCTAATAGTATACTTTGGTAAAAGGTTGACACATTGTTTGATACAGGAAAAGAATCATTACTTCTGAAAGAAGTTTTAAGAATATAGTCAATATTGAATCCTATTTTAGATAGCAACATTATAAAATAATCTTTTCGTTTACCTTTACTATTTAACAATCTTGGAACCCAAGCTGCTTTTAAAGATTCAAAGAAACTTTCAATATCTATCATATTTAAACCACCATGATTTTTTGTATAAATTACATTTGAACCCAGTAGCAATGCTATGATAATAGATAAGCAGTAGCAGCAATGCTCATTTTTTGAAAATTTGATCATAATTTATGATAGTCATTGCACCATTTATAGCAAGTTAATTTGCTGGCTGATATAGTCACATGACAAATTCGCTACAAGAAAAATATAGGTAGCAGTATATATACAAAATTGAAACAAGTCTAGATCTAGACAAAGGTGCATAATCAAACATCTTGTCCAGGTTTAGTCCTGAAAATAAGTGTCCGCACGTGATGTTTTTGTAAGCAAATTTTACCCTAACACCGACGAAGTGACTGAAACAGTTGATAATCTTGCCATGCAAGATACCTGAGCAAACCTTAGCGTTTGCAAAGTAAATATTCTAAAAGGACTTGCAATTTTGCCTTACGTAGGCCCATTTTGGTGAGGATTTTATTTTCTTGTATGTGTACAAATATCACTTCTGACATGATGATGCCCGTTTTTTTATGTTGCTGGAGATCACTGAGATGCTGCAAGTTTTCATAAAAAACTGATCTTAAAGATATTGCCAAGCACATGGTGTCAATGCTTTTATATAGTACTGCTCTGCATTGTGAAATAATAAGAAAATATAAGCAAGTAGGTCTAATAACCTGCATTTTATCTGTATGGTCAGCAACGGGTGATTTATTAGAAATTGTACATTTTGGAAGTGATTCTTTTTGTCTAATTTCTGCTTTCCATGTTCACCAAATTTTGCAGTATAGACAATGTCAGCTACTCCACAGCGCTACCTCAACCGTGGCCTTGAATGGCTAGATTGGTTAAAGAGGATCACCGTTAAGATGGACGTATTTAAACAATTGAAACTGGGGCACAAATTCTGACAATATTAAATTAAAATGGATCATATTTTTACAGACACACATAGAATAACTTTCACGTTCATATGTTTATACTTGTCAGTCTGTGGGAGTTTGAATAATCACCGTTCCAATGAAACAAAGTCAAGCAAGAAGGATGTGATTTTCGGGAATTTTGGACATGTGTGACAAAACCAAATAATGTTCATACATGCAATGCACCACCAATACTTAAAATAATTCAAAGACATAGATAAGATATATGGTAAGACATAAAACACTGTAAAACAACCAGATATGCATCAACTATGCCATGAAATTGATCGCAAGAACACCATTGGGTATGTTGCTCGTTCTATGTATGAATATATTGTCCATTTCAAACTGAACCAAGGTAAATGATTGGAAACACTGTGTGATGCAGCTGGAGCAGACACATATACAGACATTATATACCCTGTCCAGCCGACATATATAATAACTGTTAAGTAGTAGTAGCAATTAACGGTGCTCATTTTTCAGACACATACACATATATTGGCATTAAATATGGCTACTAAGTGTATACTCAATCTATTTACACATTATTATTTTCTCAGCAAAATTTGTAGTTAAATATTTTCATAGCTGATATAGTCAACACACCACAGTGGCTACTTTGAAAAAAATATTCAGTGTTAAAGGTACAAAATGGAAACAATTGAAATACATGTACAGATACCGATAGAGGCATTTTTGTGCAGCTCGCCAGCAATTACAGACATAATGTCATAACAGTCGAGCAGCAGTAGCAGCACTGCTCATTTTTCAAACACATGCACATTTATGACCTTATGATATTCATTGGAACAACTGTAGAAAGTTGATTTTATAGGTAATGAAGTCAACATAAGAAATTGGCTAAAATGAAAAAATGTATGTGGTAGTATAATTACAAAATGAGAACGAGTCCAGGTCTGGCCCTAAAAATTAAAAAGGCAACCGTACATGATGATGGTTGTCAACAAAATTACTAAGCCTCAGTGCAGTGCTTTAAATAACCTGTTTTCTTGTCATGCGAGGTACCTGAGTATACCATGGTGTTTTGAAAGTAAACCTTCCATAACGGCTTGCAAGTTTGCATAATGCAGACGGATTTTGCCACGTTTTTGTTACTTGTGTATGTTAAAACATGACGTGTAACAGTGTTTTCTTACACTCAGATTCTGCTTATTTAGAATGTCACTGGAATGTTGCAACTTTTCACAAAAACTGATTTTAATGATATTACCAATCACACGTTGTCAATGGTTTATATATTGCTGCCTCTCATCGTGAAATACTATGAGAACATTTCCAAGTGGGTTTAAAATCGTACATTTTGCCTGTCGGGTTATTAAAGGGAGAGTGATATGTGAGAAGGTATACATTTTGTGTGTGATGATTTTTTGTCTAATTTCGGCTTTCCACGGTAAAAAGATTTTGCAATATATACACAATCTAAATGCATCTTCATGCTTTATACTTTAAAATAATACTTATGAAATGAAACAAATTTAGGAGACGCATGCTTGTAAGTAAAGCAACAAGTTTAATAGTATGTACTAGTACTTCATGTCAACCAATGTTGATTTGAATTCAACTCTGTGTTTACACTTGACTCTTGCTGAACAAGGCGATTTTATATTTCTGTCTTGGTGGTATGTCACTGGGGCAGCCTTTTTTATTGGCAGCATTTAAGCTCCATTGAGGCCTTCAAGTTAGGTATCTTGGTCTGTGTAATCCAGTGTGTTACTTGGAAGAAGGACATAAGACAGCAGTGGCGAAAGAGTTATTTTGAAATATGATGAGATGTTGCAAAGAGTGTATGATATCACTGTTGCATGGCCCATGCTGGGGTCGACGACAGAGTGGATAGAAATGTTGTACTTAGAAGGTAAACACCCTGTTGTGGGTCCTAAAATTTGCAATTACAAAAATCATAAGGCAAAAGACCAGCCATTGCACAAACACCCTTTGAAGAAAGGAATAAGATTAGGCGTATTACACCTCTCATTGAAAAAATATCACAATTAAATGAAATTCTGTGAGAATATTGTGATATGCACTAACGTGCTGCGATGTGGCATCTTAACACCTGTTTAGTGCTTTGTCGTCTTGAAGCGGATCAGTGGAAACTCAATATAATTGATAAGATTCTACAATATGGCTTCATCTATCAGAGAGCCATTATTACCTATTCTCAATCCGTGCAGGCTTTGAATCGTTGCCCAACGCAATGAATTAGAAATTCTTATTGGACATTGATTTGGATTTTTTGATTCTCTATTGCTCATCACACTGATGGACTATTGGAAACTAATAAGAATCTGCAATATGGCTATTGTTTTTTTTCCATCAGTGCAATGCTTTGTCGCCCATTTCAATGTAGAATCGCCGATATTGGGACCATCGGTATTGATTCCTTTTAAAGGCGATCACATTTATTTTTAATGTCTATTAGCAGTGACAGTTATGGGCGAACATGAATAGCCCGTTTGCTATATTCTCCCCATCATGGCGCCGATACCACAACAGGTGTCAGTAATGGCCTTGTAACGTGGAGATGGTGTTTCCCTCAGTTTAATCACACCAACTAATGGCTGTTTGAATATGTAGCTGTAGGCTATTTAAGGCCGTATAAATACAGTGTCAACATAGTAAGAATAATATGTGGTCTCTATCAGAGTAGATCGTATTTTAATGGACATGCCCCCAATTTTACATTGCCATATAAATAGGTTAACGTGTAGCTATATATTTTTCAAGGCAAACACATCTAGTTAGTCATAGCATAATAAAAAGTAAGCATTCATTATATTGCAAGAGATTTATCCTGAAATTTACAATAAAATAGAACGTCTCTTTTCCACATTGAAAAAACATATGCATGCCATTAAAATTACATTATGTATCACTGGTGAGGAAATGCAAATTAGCACTCAAACAAACACATTGCTAATGCATGTCATATCCAAGTCTAAATGTATCATAAGTACAAAAGCAGACGGAAATCACCAGGGCTATAGTTTGGTTTTGGTTGAGCACTCCACACCCATCAGCTGGCTGAGGGTTGTCGTGGAGGAAGGCCATGTTATGCTGTTACACAAGCTTCCAGAGGCAGATCAGCGTAGCAACTGGACCTCGGGGGGGAGGGGGGCTCTAGCTATTGTTTTCAACCTAAGGGTGTTATTTTACATGCAACGATGCTTCCAAACCTCAGGTGAACCACAATGCACTTGAGGATCTCACATACACAACGTCTGCAGCTTGAGCCACTTGATGTGCCGCCGCCGACAATAACTGGATGGAATTTGTAAATGCTATAGACAAGACTTACTTGTGAGGGTTTAAATTGTGGTCACAAACAAATCAATGTTTGTTACCCACTCAAATGAAACATTATAGTAATGATTAAAGTGACATTGTAAAATATTATGAGAGTGAAGATTAAAGCCCTTAGGGCATGAAAATCCACTGTTTTCAAACATAAATATTGAAAAATCGGTGGTTGCTGACTTAAAGTGCATGTAAAATGTACAACAAAACAGATATACGAATTTAGAGGCAAGATTTTCTAAGTAATTATGTGAATTCGGTTATTGGATAGTTTTTTTTTATCATTCCAATGTTTTCTCTCAGTGATATGTGACACATTCAACGTTGTAACGTGTTTGTTAATTACTCCATTACACAAAATAATTGATCTGTAAGTTCTAAATCTTTTAAATCATTATATTAGACAATTACATACACATCATGGTGTAGTTATTAAAATTTTAAGTAAAACTAAAAGAGAAAATCAAAGTGTGATAAAAGCTCAAAATAATGTTACTCGTCATCTTAACTAAAATTTTATTCTACTATATCTATACCTGACTCATGTGATGTGAACATATCATATCTATGCAAACTTGTAAATCAGTTGCCTAAAACAAAGTAACCTATATTGGCTAGCATAGAATGTAAATCAACCACATATTCCATGATTTCAGAATAGCACATCAGCATCAAACGATCAAAGCAGTGTCATTAGAATTCAACCATTAATATCAAATTTATTTATATAGATTGTACCTACAAAATAAAACTGTCCTATCAGGGACTGTTACCCTAGTGTTCCCTAATTGAATGAAGGCTGCATCAGGTCATTCAGAAACAATTGCTTTAAACTTCTTTTCAGAACTGAGAGGATGTAGTAAAAAGATCTTTATCATCTCATACTAGATTCTCCATTTTGCTTGTATTGACATTACATTTTTCCATCTAAGAATAATAAGTATTTGAACGGATCTGTCATTAGGATAAGTCGTATGCTCCGTTAAATCTTGCATACGAGCTATGGGGTAGAGATAATAGTAGTGGTCCTGGCCCACTACCACAGACATAAAAAGGTCTAACAGGGCTGCAGGGTCCGTCATCTCAAATCACGGCAGTCAAATCACGCTATATAACTATTAACAATTGTAACATTCGTGATTCATAATTTTCTGTTAATAATGCTCTTCCGTAACAACGTTTTCAAACGCATGGACACATGCAGTTTAATATATTAATCATTGTTGTTATCATGATACCTGATTTTGTCATAAATAGTAGTACAGTAAAACTTTGCGTATTCTGGTTTGTAAATTGCATTTTATTCCTAGGGTTGATGGCACTGTTCGAGGATTTTTTAATCTTCAAACATAACTATTTAGCATGAGTATCTCTAGTTGTTGTGTGTATAACGATAGTGATGTTTTCTTAATGGTAGAATGACACTGTGATCTTGTCCTTAACGTTGATGGTCATTATTTGCACATGATAAGTGTGCATACAAAATGTGTATATATGTGACTGGACTGCAGGATGAGATGACAACATTCACACAAGCTCATTGAAATCCTCGTCACACTATATCTGTCTCAACTCCCCTGTGGAGCATACAGCACATCGCAACTGTAGTGCAAAAGTTCTTATCAATCTACATTACCTGACCTGGATACATTTAACGTGTAGGTTTCATGGAGCAGTGTACAATTGTATATGGATGATCATTTTCTTTGTATATATTTGTCTACTGCTTAATAATCCAAACACTAAAATGCACATAAATATATATATATAGGGATGAGTTTGCCAACCTCCAGACCCCACTAGAAAACGACTGAGTATCGAGCTCTGGACACAGAAGAAATGTGCATGTCAACATTTCCATAGCCATGACTAACGTTTTTCTATTCTGGGTGGGATCGTTTTTGTGTGAGTTTGTTGTGTTACAAAAAGCCAAGGCAATGTATTATTTCCACTGTTAAAAGCAGCATGTCATAATGGTAAAAAACATTGGAACTCACTGAATTAGGTATCCAAAATGGCATTATCCAGCATGCTGTATAATTCACAATGTATGATGAATACACAACAGTATATAATCCAATTGAATAGCAAGTAGAAACCTTGAAATAAGAAAGAAAAGAAAAGCAAAAATCCGATGTTTAGCATTGGCCGCCAGAAAGCCAAATGAGACCACTGTCTAATTAACGTGGTGACCTAGTTTTGCCCTGGTGTCATTTGCACATGGTTCTGTCATTAATCACCCCACATCTAGATTCAGCCTCGGGTTAATGGCCACAGGAGGTGGCAGGCGCATCACCCGGCAATAGCCTCTAATGGGAACACGTCCATCATTTGCACACTACTGCCATGTTAGACCGTAGACTGTGACCTTTAAAATATGTGAACACTGTAATTTGTAACCCATTACACGACCCTTTGACGGTTGTCATCCACTCCCAAGCCCTCGTACCCTTTCTTCGTCATCACAACTATAAGTGCAACTACACATAATGAAATCTGGTTCACGTTTTTGAGTGCGTGATTGGGTTTGGCATTGGTAGAACGCAGTTTAGGCGTGTATATGTTGTCAACGCACAGTTATGCTCGGTGAACATCTCAGGTAGGAAGAATGATGTTCTTCAGTTAGTTAGGATGTTGTGCATTGAGAACAAAAATATTTGTTAATTCATAGAGGTGGTTATATATTTACCAACTGTAGCGGATTTTGAACTAGTCAGCTTTAATTTGACACCATCAGCCATATGCTGCAGAACGCCACAACGTATGACTGGAATGTCGAACACGCCAATGACCTTGTGTAGATGTCCAATAAACCTTTTTCCAAACTTTTATCTATCTATGTATATAAAGGAAGAAGCGATTTTTTGCGTCACAAAAGGCTTTTTAACCAGAAGACGTACACACTTCAAATTATGTATGGACATTCAGGACAACTTGGTGGTTGTTATAATGTCACATTTCAAACCAAATAAATTGGTTTTAGTGATAAAAAAACAAGATTTTTTAGAAAGGTTGCTTACAGGGCCATGTTTGTTAAAGGTACGTAATACGTTACACGTTTGTATATGTCAAACGTACGATGCACGTCACACGTACAGTCATACAAAGAGGGAGCTGGGCATTGTGGGGAGGATGGTGATGGGGATGGAGGTGCATTTTATCTGCTCCGGACCTGTTTTGAGGAGGGATGTTGGCAGAAATGGTGTGTGTGTCCATATGGCGGGGGGGGCATGGCTGGTGTCCACATGGGGTGGGGGTATGGCTGGTGGCGAGGCATGGAGGAGCATTTAATCTGTTCCAGATCTCATCAATTTCAACCCGAGCAGCAGCAGAAAGGGGGTGATTGAGATGCACATTTAATGGTCTGCACGTGTTTACCAGGGGTAGGAATAGCTGGAGGGAGGGATATTAGACGTATCAAGCATTGCCACATACATGTAGTGTGTGTATCGCTGCCACATATGACTGTGGGAAGAAGGTGATGGAAGTGTATTTAATTTTTCCTGGACCTGTATAGTGACGGGAGTTGGTGTGAGGGATGTGGGACAGGGGAAAGAATTGGAAGGGAGGAGCATTCAATGTGTTTTGAT
>JAGTTF010005334.1:323272-339758 GCA_019095985.1 Streblospio benedicti | reverse complement strand
AATTAACCTACTTATGTAATTCATTGCTTCAGTAAGTAATCTTGCTGTCAAATTCATGCTATATGGACACAGCCTCTTCCTATGTGTACATTTTGAGTTTTCCAACAGTGTAAAGACAGGAGATTTTTATGTGCTTTTTATGGCCACTGTCAAATTACACCTGACAAAAATATTTTGTTTCCATGTTTGCCTTTAAATGTTTTGATAGGCTTAGAGTCGGCTTTTAATGGAGTGGGTTTTAAATTGTTCTAGTTTTTGTAATATGCTGTTTAAATTATCTGTACTTTCAGAATTCACCAAACACATCATAATGTTTCTTTCCAGTCATATTTCTTTGGCGTTTAAAGTTTGTGAACTTTTCATGTGGACGTACTATGGTGTTACTCAGACCATAGGGTGCATATATATTAATTTCTGCGCATGTGGGAGAACTTAGTTTATGATGTGTATGCATCATACTATCATTTCTATAAATAGATAATTATCATTTTGAATTGTTTGCTTTGAAATACGTTTGCTTTGTTCTCTAAATGCAAACTCACATGATAAGAATAATTGTCATTTATTCATGTTTTCAATATCTATCGCCATTCATTTTTACATAGCTTCAATCTTCAATCTATATTTCCGAAAGGGCCATCAGCCATACAGGAAAGTTGGCACATTGTGAAATACCATGTGCACAATTCAAAGTTACAACAACAATATATAAAACAAAAAGTGCAGTGAACTAAAAACGTTACTGAATGTTTACACAAGAGTCCAAGCATTACATAGTTTTTCCCAATGTAATGGGGTCATCCATAGAAGTGTTTTATCTTTAAAAATTTCAATAGAATATGCATTTATTATATCTATGGGAAGCATATTCCATATGCGAATGGTGCAACAAAAAAATATTTACATGCATCTGAATGAAGGATTTTAACTCTATTGTACCTGACATCAGATCTGTGTGATAACTGTACAGTGGATGGGAAAGAAATATTTAGCTATTTTTAATCTTAAAAACATTGCTAGATCATAGAACGATCTTCTTTGTTTCCAATGTAACCCATTGAATGTTGTTACAATGCTATTAGACAAGGTTGAGTCTGGTCCATGATTATAGTCATTTAACACAAAACGAGCTGCTCTACGTTGAACAGACTCTAATTTATTAATGGAACGTGCTGTGTGAGGGCTCCAGGCAGGTGAGGCATACTCCAAATGAGGTCGGACAATTGACTTATACGCAGTTTCCTTGATCTTAGTATTGCAGAAGCATAAGTTTCTACAACAAAGATTTAGTAGGTTTGAAGCCTTACTCCATATGACATCAACGTGCTGGTTGAATGACAACCTGCTATCAAGGATCACACCCAAATATCTATTAGATGTTATCTCATCTAGAGCTCAACAGTTTCCGTTTGGAGGATTAATGGTAAGTATGTTATGGGCTGAATCTATTGTTTCATCCGAAACGTGTATACCAGTAGGCTCCATGGATGGGGTAGACATGTAGTTGAGCATATGCTTGGTTTTCCTTGTTGTTCGAAGGATCTTACATTTCTTTACATTAAAACTCAGTTGCCATGTGTCTGCCCAGTTTAGTAATTGAAACAAATCTTCTTGTAGTACGTGGAAATCTTTTTTCAGTTTTAATCTCTCGTATTTGTTCCAAACTATTGGCAAATATAGGAATCAATGGAAACCCTTTGTGCTTTACACATTTGTGAGTTCCGCCTATATAGTAGCTCAACGCCAACTGGCAAATTTTGAACATGTTCACAATTTCTTGACGAATTTACAGGTTGACTAAAGTTTGTTACAAATAGTTGCACTGTGTCAAGGAATCATTTTATCATAGATTTTTACTACGTCCCATGTTGCCACAATACGCACAAGTGACAAACTTGGCTGATCTAATGGGTGTGGTAGGATTGGAAGGGTTTGCCTGAAACCCGCTTTACACATAGGCCATCATATGCGAATCTGTGCAACGCATAGATACGATTTTGGCCAGGTTGTCTACATAGGTGTATTGAGGCGACATTGAACATATTAAAATGATTGTTACTCTGAGTTGCTGAGCAAAACGAAGTGTTACTTATATGTGCGAATGTTCTACGATCTGTAGACGTAGCATAACTATTTGTAACAAGCCTAAACTAACCAGTAATTTTGTGAACATATTCAAAATTTTCTGACGAATTTGCCAGTTCACCAGTGCACGTAAAGCTTTGTAAGCTGAATTTGCTAATGTGTAAAGCAGGCTTGAGATCGCTTATGTTTAAAACAGATTGGGCTTGCTTCAAGAAAAGCTATTCACGCATGCGAGTACTTGATGATGTAATTATTAATTGTTTTGTCCAACGATTTCCGAACATTCACAGTGTAAATGATTGGAGATTTTCTGAATTACCATCCTTTACACTCTAAACACGCATTTCCCCATAGGTGTAGTTCGACCATACGTTAGTACAGCACACTTTGTGTATAGGCTTTGACGGCGTTCTAGAAGCCATTCAATGTCAAATTGTGTTCGCTCAACACAATAGCATGGATCAAATATGATGCAGAAGGTCCAAGGCTCGAGGATCCGTATTCGCCTCTACATAAACAAGTGTTAAAATTAATCAGGCTCATACAAGTACCAGTATCTGATATTGCATTTTAAGTGCTGCAAATTCATAGTTCGTGGCCTCTCTAGAATCGACATCACATAATAAGACTGGTATTCATATAATTTTTGTTTTTCTGAATTCCCGTAAATTGCAGTTTAAGTGGTATATTCATAATATTGATTATATGTTCGTAACACAGACTGCAATGTTTCACATACCATTTGTGGGTGGTTATAATGTCATAGAGATCACTTTTCCCCCAGTGTGAGCCCAGCCATGGGGTTGTGTGTGTGTGTGTGTGTGTGTGTTTGTGTGTGTACCTGGGGGGGGGGGTTAAACACCGAAGACAAGTTATAGAGTAATAGCTACTTGAAGTGGCCTCATACTACAGTCGCTATAGTAGAAAATAGTATATCAAGGTGTCCGTAACATTGGCGATCTTACGCCTGGTTCAGTGCAACTTTGACTGACCTACTCTACTACATTTGCTAGACCGTAAGATAAATTACCACCAACGTAAATTGTGAGCATTTATAAATTTATGGCCTCCAAAAATGCCATCACCGCAAATTGTTATCACGCTCAGGAATCTCACATGTCTGATTCCCTGGCGTAGGGCAATGGGGCGGTCGCCAATGGAAATTACTTGAAGAGTAGATGCTGGTTCATGTTACATATTTGAGACAAGTAGACATTGACCCAACCTTATCTATTCAGGCTTATTACTTATATTGGAAATAAGCCCTTATTCAAAAGCAGCAATAATGCTGACAGATTTCTGAAACTCTCGACCAATCAAATCATCAGAGGCCAAAAAAGCTCAGCCGTCAATCAAACAGAACAGTACGTAATCCGTGCAAGGATGTTCACAGAAATAAGGTGCACGTCATTATTTGGTGGGTTGACATTTGAGAGCAAAAGTGGAGCGCACGCATTTAATGCTAGTCGCCAGTTTTATCGTAAACGTCCTCTATGAAAACACATTTATCTTCTGTCACTAATATGAACGGCTTATACCATGAACATGGACTTAGTAGGCTGTGTGAATGGGAAAGCTGTGAAACCCACGATGATATTGACTTCGCATCTCTACAGCCAACGTGCACTGCAAAGGTGGGAATGAATAGCATACGTTTTACATATAGGAAACGCTTCACGTATCATTGACACGTTGAACACAAAGCTTATGAAAAATAATAAACGTTGATGATTGATATGAGGACAGTGAAAGTTAATGTGAGTGATAAAAATCTGTGCTCTTTTTGCAAATGCTGTGTGTAGCCAGTGCTGTACCAGGGAGTTGTGAGATAGCTAGTGTGACAAGGATGCCGATGACCTGGTGGGAATGTTATGTCATCTGAACCTGCGTAGCGAGGAAGAAGACCTTAAACCATTTGCATTTACATATTGTAAATTTACATTATAACTTACTGAAGAAGGTATCCAAAGAATTGGTATCCTGTATAAAAAGTTGTATTATCCATGATGCGTGGAAATAATATAATACAACTCATTTTCCAAAACACCCCTTTTGAGGTTTTGTTGTGATACAGAAGAGAACTAAAAATCCCTTACAATATTTTAACTTCAACTGAATTACCTTGCAATATCCGAGCTTTCACCACGGCCATCAGAGACCCAAATGAAGACGCCAACCAATTAAGGAGGTAATAAACTAGTTTTTACCGGACGTCACTTGCACATGCTTCTGTCATAAATTAAAGTCCATCAATGCAAACTGCCTTCACAACACGGTGACAGACAATTTATGGGTACAATTTATGTGACATATTTCATTAAACCCAATGGTTTGTTTTCGTCCCAGGTGTTTGATGGCTAACCGTCTTGAACATGGAACAGGCAAATTACAGGTGCAATTTATGTGACTACAGGCCTACGGATCTCTTTCCTTGAACCCAAGTGTTCATTCAAGTGCCCCCTTACATTTGTCTTATGGCAAAACGCCTTGAACATGCTATGCAAAGCCCAAATAAAACACAGCCCACTTCACAATACTGCATTTTATAAAAAGGGATGTAAAGATGGCGTTGCCGTAACAGTCATAATATGTATATATAAGCATATGCTTAAGACCCAAACCCCTCGTGTTATGTCTGGTTCATGTGCAAAAAATGTAAGACATATCCTACAATACAATGTCACACACACATTTGTTTGTAAACAAACTTACTAAGGGTTCAGTATAGTACCTAAAACAGTCACTTTTCTTGCGATGGGGGTTAACTGATTATACTATGGCATCATTTGCAAAGTACATATTCTAAAAGGACATGCGATTTTGATCATGCCAACCCATTTTGACATGATTTTGAAGAAATTTGATTTGCATGAAATGAGGATGTCCGAGGGCGTCATCTGACACCTTGGGGCCCATTTTGGCACTTTCTGAAGCACATGGATGTATCAGTTTTTACGGAAAATCAATTTAAAAAATGTCCACACCTGAGAAGTAGATCATTTCTGGGTATATGCTAGAATATATTTTGAGGAATCAGAAGGTCATATGCTAGATTGGGGGTCAAACTTGTAACTCCGGCTCAGTGGGAGCTGAAGAGAGAGTGGTTTGTGAATTTTGGCAAGGTAATTTTTGTTTGATTTCTGCTTTTAATGGCAATAGAAAGCTGCCAAATGCAATACCACATTGGAATGATACATGTTAAATGAATCCCTATCTGCTGCTCTTCAAAACGCTGTATATATTGAGTATGTCAGCTGAAAGAGCAGCAGAGTAACACAAATGCCACTGTGGAGTGTATTTGTGATTGTGGTTTCATCTTAATTTTAGAACTAGACCCTTAAAGTACCTAAGTAATATTCAGATGTTGCGAAATGGGCCCCAACTAACAAGTAAGGTTTTCTGATATGTACATTTTGCACACATACAGCTACATCTGAAACGAAAGTGATGTATGTAAAGGTAATTTGGAAGATCATGGATTCGAACTCAAAGCCTTCCGTCCATGATTCAGACCGGTTATGTGCCCAGACCTAACTCGATCCACTTAATGACAGCTGCCTCTCGATTTTTGATGCCCTGTCCATACACCTTCTGCACCAGGAACATCAGCTGTGAAATGAAATCCCCCACCGATTCCTTATTTCCCTGCTTTCTGGTGAGAAGCTCCTGTTCCACCGTACGCATCTCGACCTCCGTGTGGAAGTATGAGTTCAATGCCGACACAAGGGTAGCCCAGTCGTTTCTTTCCTCTACGGTCAAATTCAGTACCGCCCTCTGCGCTAACCCGGTAAGTCGATCAATCAACCAACCAGCCCATTCGGATTCGTCGATGTTGTACATCAGCAGGATGCTGCAGGACGTCCAGCCAAGTCTGGGTGGAATCTGGTTTATTAAACGTCTGCAAGTTCTTGATCATATCCATGAATTGCATGGAGGTAGGGATTACGGGCCCATCGCTGCTATCCGAATTACTATCCAAATCGTAACGTCGCCGGCTGCTTTGTCGTGACTTACGCTTCGCGTGGCTCTTCGCGCTCTGCACTTTTCGCTCCCTCCGATGTTGTTCCGTGGCATCCACAAATAGGGATTGATAATGGTGACGGACAAACGGATTCGTCAAACCACCCCAGTGGGGCAACACTTCTCGCTTTGTCCTTCACCAGTCGCTGCATGACCTCTGGAACTTTTGCACTGTAGCTCTTGGCGCACCACTCCCGAGTGTCCTGACTGGTCCGCTTTGCAAGGGACGGCACTTCCATCATGGCATGTCAATTCGTGCAACCGTGCCCTCAGTTGTCTCTCTTCCTTGTCCAGTGCCTCCGCCCTCGCTACGGCCGCTCTAAGAGAGACCAGAGAGTCAGGGCTGGGATCTTGGTGCTGTTTTTCTGGTTTCTTCTTCGGATTACTTGATGGGTCGGGTTTTACAGGACTGACTGCCTGCTTGCTAGGGGAACGCGACAACGACCGGTAACCGCATCGCTTCCCCTTCTTTGGCTTGGCCACCGAGCGTCTCTTGATACGAAGCGTTTGCTGCCCAAGTTCCGACTCGCTTTCCAACACTAGATCATCCAGCAAGGTCTCCCGCGACTCATACCCTGGAATACTCGCTCGTTGCCAGCCATCCAGCACCCTACTCGTTTGCCACCATAATTCGGCTCTCTGTCCAGTTCCTGTCTCCACCAGTAGGGCCTTCAATATCGAAGTCTACTCTCGTCACACCTTCGTGGTGTGGGGGATTCCCCCATCCACCAATCCCTGCTTGATGTCTGCCGGGTTCTTCTTGAGGAGATCTATCAGAACCCTTTTGGCGGATATATAACCACAAAAGGTTGACTGGCACCACTCCACTTTGAGTTTGGGTTCCACGTCACAGACAGGTCCCAAGTAAAAGACTGGCTCCGTCGGACCACCAAACACATCATCCTGGCTATCCCACTGGCAGAGTGAAATCCACTTGTCCACCTCATCCACTGTTGCCGGACCTTGAAGGTAGTTCTTCATCCCCGAGTCATGACCACTTTTTCTCACGACTTCGTGAACTTGGTTCATCCTGTTTTGAGTCACCGATTTTACCTGAGGGTCCCGGCTTCCCAGCTCATTTCCCCCAACTGCTCCCAACCCTTCCTGTGGCTTCCACCTCTTCCTCCGCGCCTCCGTTCCCCAGTTCTTCGCCCGAAAGTGAATCCACCTGAGTAACTTGGTGAATCTCATTGCCCACTCCATCTGCACCACCCTTGCATTGTGTCTCTTCATCATCATCCGCGTCCTTGCTCTCCTCTCGTGATTCCGGCTGATTCGGAAGTTCCTCATCGGTTGGTACATCATGCTGCAACTGCTTGTTGCTTTCCTTGGTGTTCTGCGCTACTGACACGTTGGTGAGCGGCTGTGACGACACCCACAGCAGTAACATTTGTCTCCTCTGCGACCCCTGTTAATGGAAGCAACGGCAAGGGTGGCAGCACCTGCGCCACCATCCGCACCCCAGCAGTCATTCCCACCAACTCTAGGGCCATGAGGGAGCTGCTCCGCATCGTTCTTCGAACCTGATGGTCGGTCCATTCCGCTTCTGACTCTCCCGCTCCCTGTAGGTCGCTCAAGCCTGTTGCTCCTGACACTCACGATGCGGGGGTTGCTGACACTAGCGCTCCCTCTCGCGCACGTCCTCGTTGCGGTAGGGCAATGTTGTTTGCGCGATCTCCCACCCGACGAGACATGAACCATCCTTCAATGCCTGCATCAAGCACGTGGTGCTGACACCACTCTGCTGAAAATCTTCTGGGCTGCCGACAGGACTGCCACCCCGGACTGTTTCTGAAGGGGTTTCTGCTGCACTGGAGTCTCGGCCATCTTCTAGGACCTCCGGAGATTGAATGGGCAGTTTTCCACGCCCAACGTGTACTCAACGTGAGATCCTGGTCACGCACCAAATCTGTGAACAAAGTTATCTGGAAAAATGTGCCAACCCACTTTGCAGTGGTGACACTCATCCAGTGTTCCTGCCTGGCCTCGCAGCCTGCGTGACCCCAGCTGCGCTGCAAACGTTCCTCCTACTGACTACTCCTCGTTGTGTTTCCTAAATCCACACATGCTCCACTACCTGGACCACCTGCGGTTTGTAGGTCGTGGGGTGTATTACCCGGGTTTCACGAGAGGCCTCCACACGGGGAGGAATTTTGCACCGGTGCTGACATGCTGTGCAACGGGCGTCCCTTACGCACGGCCACGAGGGACCAAGTCCACAACGGTGAGGTAGGAAGACCACAGGCTAGCCTCGGTAAGAACAAGTAAAGAGGGCCTATTTCCATTGGGAATAGGTTGCCAGCCCTACGTGCTGCTGTACCAGGTTCGAAGAGAGAACTGCCGCTAATCGGCTCAATCCAGTACAAGAGAGTACTGGTCCCTAATCCTACAGTTGCCATAATAAAGAACAAAGCCTAACAAGGTGTGTGTAACTGGGATATTAACCTAGTCCAGTGCAACTTATACTAGAGGGGAATTTATACTCTGCGGTCATGCTGCAATGAACCCGTGCACTGTAGGCCCGAACAACTTTTGTTACACTAGTCCTAATTTAATAGAGGTTGCATGCGTTTTTGCTGGTAAATAAACTTACTAAGTGTTCAGTATAATACCTAAAACAGTCGCTTTTCTTGCTATGCTGAGTATACTATGGCATTTGTAAAGTACATATTCTGAAAGGGCATGCGAATTTGACCATGCCGACCCATTTTGGCATGATTTTGAAGAAGAAACTTGATTTGCATGAGATGAACATGTCCGATTTGCAAGAAGTGCTGAGAGGGCATTATAGTTTACTTACAGAGAACACACAAGTTGTATTAGTAGCAAATCATAGTAAAATTTCAGTATAGTACCTTAAACATTTGATATTAACGGTGCAGTCGTTTGTTCTGCATTTGCAACATATATATTTGAATGGGATTTACATTTACATCATCAATACCCATGTTGGTTTTAATTTGATATAGTTGGATGTGTGCAAACCCATCCTTTTAGTTTAGGCCCATTTTCTAACATCTGAACATTACTTAGGTACTTTAAGGATCTAGTAACTTGAAATCTTAATCAGGTCGCTCTTAACAGATACACTCCACATTGGCATTTGTGTTACTCTGCTTCTCTTTCAGCTAACTTAGACAATATATGTAGCATTGTGAAGAGCCGCAGATAGGGATTAATGTGAAATGTATCATTCCAATGTGATATCATATATAGCAGCTTTCTGTTGCCATTAAAAGCAGAAATTAAACAAAAATTACCCTTACCAAAATTCACAAATCACTCTCTCTTCTACCCCCACAGAGCCAGAGAGACAAGTTTGACCCCCCATCTAGCATATAACCTTCTGACTCCAAACAATATATTCCAGCATATATCTAAAAATGACCAATATCTCAGGTGTGGAAATTTTTTTAATTGTTTTTCTGTGAAAAGTTGATACATCCATGTGCTTCAGAAAGTGCCCCCAGGAGTCAGATAATGCCCTCAGACAATTTCTTTTCATGCAAATCAAACTACCTTAAAACCATGCCAAAATGGGTTTGCATGACCAAAATTGCATGTGTAACAAAACTCGTTTCGTGTAGTCTCCAGTGCGCAAGAATTGTAGCATTTTCACGTAGTATAAAATTAGTTATAGAAGTTGCACTGGACTAGGCATAGCTTTCCCCATTACACACACCTTGTTAAGTATTGTTGTTGTCCTTTATTGTGGCCACAGTAGCATTAGGGAGCCAGTACTCTCTGGTACTGTTTTTTTTTGCCGATTAGCGGCAGTTCTCCTTTAGCGCTCGTCGGAAGCGGTAGGGCTGGAAACCTATTCTTGATCTCGGGAATAGGCCCTCTTTACTCAATTCTACGGAGGTTAACCCGATGGGTGCCTCTCTCAACGTGGTCCTGGCCCTGTGTTGCACTGCGTAGGGGACGCCTGAATCAGTGCGTTTCAGCACCGGTGCGAAGTCCATCCCGTGAGAAGGCCCTTTGTGAAACCCGGGGTGTCACCAGCTACTCTGCCCCCACTAGACGGGAGTGAAGGTTAGACAGCTGTTCAAGGTATAAAAGCCTAATACACAACGAGAAGCGTACGAGGGTTCTGATCGCGTACGTGCGTCCACTCGGGTATAAGACCCGCAGGGTGGTTCGTACACGGCATGTACACAGCTGCGGCGACACAGGGTAGATCTCTAGAGGGCCTAGGGCCTGGAGATCCTGTACCTCTCGCCCCACAGATTTTCGAAGGAGTCCAGGCAAGTTCTTCCACTGCACTTCCGGAGGCTACCACCAGTCAAGACCGGCAGATACAGAACTCACTTTGTTTACAGTTTGGTGCCGTGACCAGGATCTCACATAGGTACACGCAATCACGCAGTGTGCATTCTGGGATCCAGTAGCGATGTCTGACACAGGGGTAAAGATGCCTCCGGCATCAAAGACTCAAGAAAAAGATACAGCGTCATCAGCTCCAGCAGAGGCGATTAGCGTCGCGAAGCGAGCCTTTGGCCGCGGAAGATTCAAAATGCAACCAGGCAGCGGTGATCATGATACTCCAACCGTAGGAGCATGGGCGGTCATCAAGGGACTTGTGGAATCTGATCATGAAAGGGGAACAGACAAGCCGCGAGATGGGCAACACTCGAAAGACCACAGAGGTGCGAAAGCGAAGTCGGCCCACGGAATGGACGTCGATGAAAGCCTCAAGCTGGACGAAGCCGCGAGACACGCAGTCACCTCCAAGGGACCTACAGCTGGCTAGATAGGACGGGAGGCGTGGTGCGAGTCCCCTTGGGCCCCGACACAATCCTTCCTCCATTGAAGCAGATGGCTCCGCGGAGCAAATCAACGGCTGTGTGGTACAACCAGCGGACGGAAAGACCGGCGCGAGTGGAGTTAACCGCAAAGTCGCGTCTACAGTGTTACCCACGCCCACCCTAGAGAGGATCCCTGAACCAGATGGTTAGGAGAGGGAAAAGGACCCTCCAGTAAAGACGCAAAGCGGCACAGAATATGGAAACAGAGGTACGGTTGGCAACTCCGCTGAGAAGTTGGTCTCTTTGAGGGGAGCTCTTTCAGAGGATAAGGCCGAGAACCGGGTTGCCCCTGCCCAGCCTGTGCAAAGACCCCAGAAAGTGTTGGAACACAAAACGGACCAGGGACATGTGAGTGCTGACGAGGAGAACGTGAGAGAGAAGAGGACTTCCCAGAAGGACTCCTTGACACGGGACAAGCCCGAAAAGGTTAAGAGGCCCAAGTCGAATCAAGCTTAGGAAAGAACAGCAGAGGAGGATATTATGTGGAAATATCTCTCAGCCCAAGAAGATGGACAAGCGGTCCTGGGTATACACACCGAGCGTGTGTATTATCTAGAGCCGATCTTCGGACGCCCAGCCGGATCAACCAAGGGTTTGCCGTACGTGTGGCGACCAAGCCGCGGACAGTACCCTTACCACATCACCCTCAACACCGCAGAGAAAGTGCTGTTGTCACAGCTCAGCTATCCACAAGATTGCTCGCGCAAAGATCAAGACAAAGGGCCGCAAAGCTGCAGATGAATTGCGCAAGTCGTGGGCCCACTACTTGAAGATCGTGCTCGACGAGGGACAAGACATCAAGATGGCAGAGCTGTGGCGCCGAACCTCAAGACTCCTCACCTCATGGGAGGTTGAGTTGCTGCTGGAGTTTGCTGAGCTTTAATTGTCCTGGGAATTGTTGACCAACCATGAAGTGTCGGAGACCACGCGACAAGACCGGGCGAGATTACGAAAGAAAGCTAGCTCGGCACGGCGCACCGCAGAAAAGAAAAAAGAGGAGGGCACTTCCCCACCTCCCATCAAGCCGCACAAAGCGGTCGGGTCCTATATCCCGGACCCAACAAGCCGGGAGCCCGAAATGGCCCCCACCAAAGAACAAGCGCAGCCAGAAGAAGAAGTCTCCAAGCCACTTGCAGCATTAAGGGCCGAAATAGCGCGCTTGGAGGCAGAACAAGAACTATGTCGCCTACCGTCCCGCGAATTTGACTGCACACACTCCGACCGGAACGGATGACAGATCGCTGAGCCCGAGATCCGGTTACGCGCCCTCCCCGTTGATTTCCATCAACTCAGAGGGACACCCAAGTAAAAGCGACCCGGTCGAGGCCACGAGACAGCTGCCGCTAGCTGCGAACGCTGATCTTGCGAGTCTCTCAACGGGCCGTAGCGAGTCCTTGGCAGTGGGGGCAACCACGCTAGAAGACCCGCTCATACGTCGTTTCCACCAGACGCCCTGGGTTAATGCCCTGGAAGAGTACAAGGTACAAGAGAAAGATTGAAACAGAAAAGCGGATTCGAACTCCAGAAGGTCCCGCCGACCCGCCTTTTAGGTGTGTTCTGACCTCCGTCAAGTTCAAAGATCGTATCAAGACATTCCACAAGTTTAATCAGCCCGACAGAAATCAGACTTGGTCTGACTACATGCAGATGTTTGTCGAGCTGATGACCATGTACCGAGTGCCCTCCCACGAGTGGGCTGGGTTGTTGGTAGACAGATTAACCGGAAAGGCACAAGGAGCGCTGCTCAACATGACGCTCGAGCAGCAGAGTGACTGACTAACTCTAGTTGTGACCCTCAATGCTCACTTCCATGTGGAATTTGAGGCGAGGGCAGCTGAGGGAAAGTTGATCACCCAGAAGCAAGGAAACAAGGAATCAGTGCGAGACTTCATCTCCAACCTTCAAGCCCTTGCGAGGCAAGCTTTCGGAAAAGATCTTGCAAAGAGGGAGGCGGCTGTGTCAAAGGGACTCAAACTCTTGTTGAACACAGCCCCGCTCCGAAGAACCTACGACAACGTGATGTAGCACCCTGGGGCGACACTCACCATAGTGAACTCAGAGCTCGTTCGCCGGGAAGGGCGGGATGATCTGTCCAGGTACCAGGCAAACATCATCCAAGAGAAAGAGCAGGACAAAGCCAAGAAACCCCAACACCCCTCAGTGGAAGACACTGTTCACAAGGTGTTGGCAGTGCAAGCGGCAACTAAAGACAAGAAACCGACAGGCGATGATGCCGAGAAAAGCAGCCCCACCTCGAACCGCGGGCCCAGGGGCGAGACCAAGACCGGGTCAGCCGACAGTCCCAAAGAGGCGAAGGATTACTCCAACCTACAGTGTTGGCACTGCGAAAAGACGGGGCATCTCCGTACGCGGTGTCCTGCCGCCTCCGAAGAAGACAAAGAAAAGTGGCTAGATATCGCGAGGCTGAATTTCAAGAAGCGCGCGGGCGCGAACGAGGCGCCTGTCGCGAAGTTAAGTGCGAGTTCTGGCAAGCAGCAGGAAAACTAGTTGGCAGGGCGACGGAGTCGCGAGTCTCCCCTGCCGCATTGTATGCAAGCAACACAAGAGCAACAGGGTTGAGGAGTGCTGCATGAATCAAGTCAAGACTTCGCCGGGAACTCGGGGTTAAGTGCCTCGGTTGTTCCCAACAAAGACACTGCCAAAAGACCCAGTCTAGAAACGTCTGGTGACCGACCACATCGTGCTAGGTCGGAGAAGACCCGCACGGAAGTGGAAGGTGGGCCAGGGAGGTATCACCTTCACTTGCCCTGGCGAAAGAGGCCTGCGGCGAAGTGGCTTTGAATGTGATGAACAGTCGATCCGGAGGGGGGTTTGCGCGGTTAGCAACCCTTTAGTGCCAGAACAGATTACAAGTACACCGACAAGCAGTACGAAGGAAAAGACAAGTCATGAGCAGCTATTTGGTAGCTGTTTCTTGTTGCCGAGTTGAGAGGTCTGTGATCTTGGCCACTACCAGCCCCTCTTTGATTTCTTTATACGTAATTCCCTGGTTCTCAAAAGTCAGCGGGATGCTGCCATCGTAGGGAACTATCTCTAGCGAGGGTACCAAGTAAAGTTCGTCGCCCAGCTGGACAACTCCCTCTACGAGCACCTTGCGCCCTGCCTTGGAAAGGTCGCCCATATGACAAGATACCCACTGCACGTTGCGCAGCCTTATGCGAATGGTCTTGTCCATGCGTACCAGGTCTTTGCTGTCTACCGCCAGTATTCTCCCAAACGATAACCAGTATAATGCGCCTTCCACAGTTGATCTCAGCTTCGCGAGTTACCAGCCTATCCATGCCGAGGAGTAGGTCGAGCCATTCCAACCACCCAACTTGGACAGTCTGCTCATACTTCATCCCCCCCAACTCGAACTGGATGGTACACATCCCCACCATATCTAAAGACTCTCCCCCAGCCCCGGTTAACACCAAGTCTGAGGAGTCCATTGGCAGAAGATGGGACCGCAACTCTTGGTAAATGTGTGTCGAAAGAAGACTGAAGGTGGCACCCGTGTCCAGGCAGGTACCCAACTCGCGGCCCGCAAGTCCTACCACACACCTGCACACGGGGGCGGCCTCAGCTGAAGCCATTTCTGTTCTTGTTCTCGCGATGTCTGTATCTACTTCGTGACATTGATACACCGGCCCGGCCAGAGTATCTCCGGTGGTTGCCCCGGAGGTGGACTGAGCTGGCGTGCGATCACAATTGCCTTCTAGACTTGTCATGTTGTGATGTTGAGCGAGCGTTAATCAAACCATCGAATGACCGCTTTTGTCCTCGAAACCTCAATGGGCTGGCCGGGACTCGACGGGTTCCTCGCCCCCTGATGGTGTCACCGTAAGGCGCCCGCCAGTGCTAGCTTTTGTCTCTGCGCTTGGCACTTGCTTGCCCGGGCTACCAAATAGCTGCTCATGACTTGTCTTTTCCTTCGTACTGCTTGTCGGTGTACTTGTAATCTGTTCTGGCACTAAAGGGTTGCTAACCGCGCAAACCCCCCTCCTGATCGACTGTTCATCACATTCAAAGCCACTTCGCCGCAGGCCTCTTTCGCCAGGGCGAGTGAAGGTGATACCTCCCTGGCCCACCTTCCACTCCCGTGCGGGTCTTCTCCGACCTGGCACGATGTGGTCGGTCACCAGACGTTTATAGACTGGGTCTTTTGGCAGTGTCTTTGATGGGAACAACCGAAAACTCCCAGCGAAGTCTTGACTTTATTCAGCCAGCTCCTCGACCCTGTTACTCTTGTGTTGCTTGCATACAATGGGAGGTGAGACTCAGGACTCCGTCGCCCTGCCAACTAGTTTTCCTGCTGCTTGCCAGAACTTCATCCGCAGTGCCTCTTCTTGAAATTCTCCTCGCGATATCTAGCCACTTTTTCTTTGTCTTCTTCGGGACTGGACACTGACCCCCGGTCTTGGTCCCTGTAGGTTGGGTAATCCTTAAGCCTCTTTGGGGCTGTCGGGCTGACCGGTCTTGGTCCCGCCCTGGGCCCGCGGTTCGAGTGGGGGGCTGCTTTCTCGGCATCATCTCCTGTCGGTTTCTTGTCTTTAGTTGCCGCTTGCACTGCCAACACCTTGTGAACAGTGTCTTCCACTGAGGGGTGTTGGGGTTTCTTGGCTTTGTCCTGCTCTTTCTCTTGGACGATGTTTGCCTGGTACCTGGACAGATCATCCCGCCCTTCCTGGCGAACAGGCTCTGAGTTCACTGTGGTGAGTGTCGCCCCAAGGTGCTACATCACGTTGTCGTAGGTTCTTCGGAGCGGGGCTGTGTTCAACAAGAGTTTGAGTCCCTTTGACACAGCCGCCTCCCTCTTTGCAAGATCTTTGCCGAAAGCCTGCCTCGCAAGGGCTTGAATGTTGGAGATGAAGTCTCGCACTGATTCCTTGTTTCCTTGCTTCCGGGTGATCAACTTTCCTCAGCTGCCCTCGCCTCAAATTCCACATGGAAGTGTGTAAAGATAGGAAATGGAGTGGAATTGTTGACTTGTATAGTGCAACCTAATTTGTCCAATAGTCGTTTAGTACTAGGAATTGTTAATGAGACAACAGAGGATGTGACTTTAGAAGAGAGAATACTTCTGGGTAAGTTGTATCCAGTTGCAGAACAAGAGGCCCGCAAACAACAAGAGCAGAAAACTGATTCCACGAACTATTATATTTGGCAGGTGGCAAATAATGTAGCTACCAAGAATAAATGCCAGATGCCCAATAAGCGTGTTCAGGCAAAATATGTAGATAGAGATTTATTGCTTGAAGGATCTAACGATGTGCCTTGGCAAGGTTTGCCTCATTATGTGGCTCTTGTTAAGCAGGTAGGTTTGGCAGGACAGGTAGATATGGGTAAGGATCAGCCCATTTCTGAGACTCCTGTGAATGATTCAAGCTGTCCAAGGGAACCGACACTGGATGTTGGTCAGATGGTTGAATCATGTAATGGGGAGAAGAACTGCATGAATATTTCTCAAGGGGGATCAATTCTATCATCGGACCATAGGTTCGAAGGCCTTATAATAATAATAATAATTTATTTTTATAGTATCAAATCACAATCATAAATGACATTTAATG
>JAGTTF010005334.1:262044-323172 GCA_019095985.1 Streblospio benedicti | reverse complement strand
CACAATCAGATGAAAACTTGGGCCTTAGTGGCTACTTGTTTTGAGCCAGAGCCAAGCAGTGATGAGGATGAGAACAATGATGATATTGTTAGTGTTGACCATGAAGAGGCAACACGCATCGGGTAATACAGATTGGTAAGTACACCACAGACTCAAAGTAGTATTTGTCTTTGATTCAACGTTCACGTGGAACGTCAAGCGTTTGCCGTCGGAAATCCCTGCAGTATGTCGAGTAAGTTCAAAGGTCAAATCCCACGCCACGCCGGGCAATTTGCATATGTAATTACTATATTTGTAAATTATTAAAATATTTATTATAAAAAATCTGGATGAACAAAAAATAAAACAAGACACATTTTTTAATTTATTTATTACTTTTCTACACTTAGGCAAACGCCTGGCTGGAAGAAAAAATTCTTTGGCTGCTAGATAAAGCTCCTTTAATGTCCATGACAATGATGATGATGGGACGTAATGTCAGTGTAATGGGAGAGCAAATGTGATGAATTTCATTTCCCCATACAAGAGCTATTCCTTAAGACAACACCACCGTCACAACAAGGTCATTCCTGTTGCTGCAACATAATTCAATTGGTACATGAACACAAGCGGTGCATGGGGTTGATTGTCACAAGCCATCCATAGACATACACATCAGAATAAACACAATGCGTTCACATGATGTTTGGCGCAGGGTTAAGTGGTCACCAGACATCTATAAAAGTTGATAGATGATACCTTGCTGTGGCAAGAGGGGTAAGAAACTCAATTTTTATGCCATTGTGGTGTTTAACAATTTAACGGTAAGATTGTTTGTGCTTATTGAAAGTCCCAATTTCACTGTCATCATGCTTGATGCGGCGTCCTTTTCACACTATATTGCCTGTCTTAACTACCCAGGGAGCTATCAACAAATTCTTTGGTGTTGCATAGTATTTACTACAATAGTGTTACTGTGCCTAACCTGTACCACTCAGCGTGTAGGCACAAAGGAAAAGTGTTATGAGTTGGCTCAACACCCACCACCAGACCCGACAAAATACTATATCTATACTAATATAGCATCCAGGGGTCCAGCTCACTGCTGAACGTAAGATAAAGTCTTATAATTAGTATGATAGTTAAATGGGTGTAAATAAAACAAAGGAAATGCCGCAACATGATGTCACATGAAACGGGAATGCTATTGCCAATAGTATTGCAAACAAATGAATAGTGATTGTGATTTTATCAAAATGACGATTACAAAGCAAAAAAACAAAGTTATCATCGAGCATGAAAAGTTTTCAAAATCAATGTGAATGAAATATCCAATAATGATATCCAATAATACATTGGAATATGGTGCAATCTTTATTTAGAGGAGCAATTTTTTTTCTTTTCACACCCAGTGCACCTGTTCAGAGGCGGGATCAACTATCGAAAACACATAACAGGATTTCTCCATCAGTGGAACTAGCTATTTGTTGGTCATTGGAATAAAGCCCAATAATTGATAAGATTCAGCAATCTAATTGATACGATTGAGCAATATTCAGCTGCATCTGTTGGAGATCAATTGCTCCTTTTGTTCAATCGGTTCTGCTTTTTGTTGGCACTTGCATTGAAATTGAAGGTGCTATTGGAGAATAAATTTTCATGATTGTGAATGTTCTATTTCATTGCTTTCATTCTCCTTTATCAGTAAAAGTTAAGAATTGCACACAAATATTAAGCATGAGATGCAGTTGAGTTACAGGGAGCTAGCGGGAGCAACGAATTTCAGCCTTGGAAACCAGGTGGTGACCTCTTGTGTTTGTTGGAAGTTACTTCATTGCCAGTTATATTTTTTACAGGAGCAGTCACATATTTTCTTTCAAAAGCTATTTCACAGGCCGTCGTGGTTTATGATGTACAGGACGTTTCCTGCTTTAGAATCAATTTGATATAGATATATAATAATGAAAAGCGATACAAAGCTGCAATATGGTGGGATTGTTGTTAACAGGTGACATGTTTTCCATTCACACTCTCAGGATCTATTCAGTAGAGAGATTGATTATTGAAATATTTCACAATCTGTGCAGCTCTTTGTTGCTCATAACAATGAGGCAGTATAGGCCTTTTCATGGTAAACCTTTGATGATCGATAAGATTGAGCAATATTCATCCCCGTGTATATGAAGTCTATTCTTTTGTCCATTTAGTCTGTGCATCTCATTGTTAACAAGTACAATAATATGGAAGATGCCATTGGAAATTGATAATGTTTATGGAATCATGCAGTTTCATTGCTTTCCAAACTCTTTTATCATTGAGCTTTAGGACCGTTCATGAATAGACAGTTTTCGACTTTCTCCGCACCAGATGTCATTAATGTCCAGTAATGAACCAAACATGCATGCCCCCTCATGAAATTCTACCTGCAGGATGGAGATGAGATATGTCACGTAGACTCTGGTACTTAATATAATGGCCAATATTCAGCTGAATGAATTGGATAGCTCTAGTTTTGTCGCTCAATCTGAGCTGCTCTTTATTAACAATTACATTGATATGGAAGCAGCTATTGGAAATTGATGGTGAAATAATGCAGCAGTTTCATTGGTCTTCGACGTTTATTGTAAGTGATAGTTATGACAGAACAAAAATATACAGTTTCCAATTTTGTCCCCACCAGATATCATTAATGGGTTTTGCAGTTCCTATTCCAGATTGGTCTTACAGTCTGGCGTACAGTCTATCAATTGCAACGGTCAGATTTCTGTAGCTATCAGCATGTAGGCACTACAGAACAGTGTGGAACTGGTTATGGGTTTGCTAAAAGCCCTTCACCAGACCCAACAATAAAACCTGCGGTCCAGATGCAAATGAGATGCAGCACCAATACTTTGCTCAGTAGTTATGTATCATTCAAATTCTGTGCATTCTCTTATGTTGGACGTGCCTTCCTTCTGTTCATAAGTTGTGTCTCAATATAGAATAAACTCTGTTCCAATAGTCATCTTCACCACCTGATTATAATTAATATGATGATTGAATGTCAGTTTAAATTAGATAAAACAAATTAGATGCATTAATGAGTGTATGGCGGTCATAATTTGTCATGTTCTGTTGTCAATAAGGACACCTATTCACTGATGCTTCTGAAAGGTCATAACAAAGTCATAAAGACATTTCTCAATCTGTGCAGCCAGTTGTAACCTGGTCTTGCTCAATGATGAGCGAGATGCCATTGGACACAATTTAAATGTTATTGCGATTTTATAGGAGCAGTCACAAAACTTTACAAAGGTCATTATAACATCTATATTGCTAGAGCATAATACAAGCTTTACAAATTCAATCTGAATGAACTATATGATAATAAAATGCAATAATATCAATTCATATTTCATAAGAAAAAAGCAATAATGTTCTGCACTATGGTGCAGTGTTTCTTTAAAGGGAGGCAGTTTTCCTGATTAAACCGGTACTTGTGGCATGCATAGGAGAAATCTACTATTGGAAACTAATATATTTTATCAATCCGTGCAACTAGCTCTTTGTTGGTCATCAAAACACAGCATAATAATCGATAAGATTGAGCAAAATTTGGCTACATCTGTTGAAGATTGTTTGCCTCATTTGCTCAATCCATGCTGCTTTTGTTGGCAATTATATTGAAATTGATGCTACTGTTGGAAAATTGTTATTATTGCCAATGTGTAATTTCATTGCTTTCAAACTCGTTTATCTGTGAGAGGTACAATTGAGCATGAATGGCATCCTTTTAGTGTCCACTGACTCTTTTATTTAGCGTTAATGTAATAACTCAGTCTAAGCAGAGCAGCAGTCCGCTGTTAAACACCTTCCTAGGCTATATTTTGATTAATCAAAAAAAAATTTCCTTGATTTAAGAAGATGAGACTTTTGTTTTGTTGGCAAATTGTTAATTAAATCACGAATTAGACGGTTGTACATATTTCAAATTTCAAATTCAGTCTTCACACATACAGTAAGATGAGAATTACTGAGACAATGTTGTGTTTGTTAGAATGCACAACAAAGTTGTCAATCCATCCAGATCTTAGTTTACCATTATGATTTGTGAACTGTTATCGATTATGTTTTTACAGGAGCAATCACTTACTTTTTTTCAAAAGCTGTTACCACAAGCCTTATTTGTCAATAATGAATAGTAAGCTTCCTGCTTTCAAATCTATCTGATTTAGATATCCAATAATAAAAACCAATTCAAAGCTGCAATATTGTCCCATAGTTATTAACAAGGAGACACATTTTCCATTCACACTCCTAGGGTCTATTTAATGACCACATCCATTATCGAAAACTCATAACAATAAATTTCTCAATCTGTGCAGCTTTTAGCTCATAACAATGAGGCAGTAAAAGCTATTGTATTTTTATTGTATGATAATTGACAAAATAAGAAATCTCTTTTTCATTCCCTTTTTGCTTTGTGCCGATCTTTTCACAATCACAATGATATGGACATTACCATTGAAAAATTGATAATGATTATGCAATCATGCAGTTTCATTGCTTCTCAAACTCTTTTGTAGGTGAGTTATTTGACAGATCATGAATAGCCAGTTTTCCACTTTCTCCTCACCAGATGTCAGTAATGGCTTTGTATCAATCTCTTGCTCACACCGATCTAGTAGTGTCTTTTAAGTGAAATATACTGACAAAGAAAGTTTTTATTTTCAAAGTTATATATATTAACTTGAATCCTGTTCTTCTGCCATAAACATTTGTTGACATGTCCACAAACACATACACATTGGCCTGACAATTCTCTTCTGTGAAAAGTTAAGTGTGTACATGTATTGTTGAATCACTTTACATACAGCATTGAATGTAAATATGAAATGTGTTGGCATTAATATAAGGGAAGTACTGTGTCTTTTGTAACCAGTTTAAAGAAGGTAAAATGTAATTCACAGGATTTATATTATTAATTGCCAGAAAGCGGTGCTGCTGTAACCTGTAACCACTGTATAATGATATATGTGTTTCCCAGTGCTTGCGGGGACATTTTCACACTTCTCTCACTCTCTCACATCTTTTTAGCAAGCATATTTCTACCAATGATAGATATAGTTGAAGACAGGTTTTACAACCCTAAGCTTCCATTTGACTACATCAAGTGGCCCTGGCGGGACACTGTATATTGTCACCTATTACATTATATCTATGTAGCTTACATCAACCCCAAGCCTTTGCACACTAGAGCCTTCAAAATCAAACCAAAATGATCTCTTTATTACTATACTACCCTTTCCGATGCCTCCTCAAATGTAAATGGGACCTTGAGTGGGGTCTTGTACAGAGCCTACTCATAACGGTCACAGCAGGGATGTGCAATCCTTTTGTCTTTGCCGTGGAAACCAGGTGGTGACCTCTTTTGGGTGTTGGAAGTTACTTGATTGCCAGTTATATTTTGAAAGAAGCATCCACATACTTTCACTCAAAAGCTATTTCACAAGCGATCGTGGTTGATTATGTATACAAAGTTTCCTGCTTTAAAATCAATTTGATATAGATATCTCTTAATGAAAACCAATACAATGCTGCAATATGGTGTCATTATTATTATTAACAAGGAAACATCTTTTCCATTTACACTTTCAGGATCTTTTCAGTAGCCAAATTGATTATTGAAAACTCATAATAGAATATTTCGCAATCTGTGCCGCTTTTTGTTGCTCATAACAATAATGGCAGTATATGCCTTTTCATTGTAAACTTTTGATTATGGATAAGATTGAACAATATTCACCTGCGTGTATATGAAATCTATTCGTTCGTTCATTCAGTTTGTGCATCTCATTGTTCACAATTACAATAATATGAAAGCTGCCATTGGAAATTGATAATGAATATGAAATCACGCAGTTTCATTGCTTTTCAAACTCTTCTATCAGTGAATCAGTGACACATCATGAATAGCCTGTTTTCCACTTTCTCTGCACCAGATGTCAGTAATGGCTTTCATAGCATCTATAGAGCTCTTGTGCAGAATGAATTATTGATATGTTTTAAGTGAAATATACTGTTGAAGAAATTAAATTCTACAACTTTCGTACATTACACATGTAAACATGCATGCCCCTTTACCAAATCTTACCTGCAGGATGGAGGAGTGATAAGTAACGTAGACTCTGCTGCTTACTTGGGCAATTCAGACTAAACCCAAGGAGCCTATTAGGAACACTGCAGACTGGGATTTCTGCGAAGGAACTTACATTTGTGCCCTCAGCTGAGCATGCAGTTGCAATGAGCTACCCACATTACAGGACAGACAAGGAGATACTGCAGAAACAGCAGCAGAACAGAACGATACAGTGGGTGTATGTTCATCACAACGACAATGCAAACTGGGTATGCTTTACAGGAGCAGTCACATAAGTTTTCAAGGGGTAATACCAGAAGAGGTGCTGATCGATCATAAACAGAGAATGTCCTGCTTTCAATTCAATCAACTAATATATCTATTACTAAATATATCTATTAATGCAACACAATACAATGCTGCAATATGGTGCCATCTTTATAAAAATGAGGCACGTTTTCTATTGAATCTCTGAGTACCTATTCATTGGCGATATTGATTATTGAAAACTCACTGTAAAATGTGCATCTCCTTTTGTTCATCACAATGATTCAGATTTGGCTATTGATATTGGCTGTTGATATCAGCTATTGATTATTAGATATAGTTGAAACGATTGAGCAATAATCGACTTCAATATCATTTTTTTTGTTGCTCAGTCTTTGTTGCTCTTTGTGAACATTTGCATTGTTATGGAAGTGGCCATTGGAAATAGATACTGATGATGAAATCATGCAGTTTCATTGTTCTTCAATCTATATTGTGAGTGAGAACATGAATAGCCAGTTTGCGATTGTCTTCCCACTAGATATCAGTAATGGCTTTTGCAGTTCCTATTCCAGAGTGGTCCTACACTCTGGTTTACAGTCCATTAATTGCATCTGCCCAGCTGGTTACGCCTGAACAGACTGACACTCGCATCTAAGTGATATATTAGACAGCCCTTAAAATATATGAATATAAAGAGATTGATACTCTTCAGGTGATAACATTTTTGCTAGCCATTGATGTTCAACAATTAACCCATCCTGAATCATCTTTGTCTCTACCAAAATGTGTCTATTTCCTACGGACATACCATCTCTCTGGTGATTTGTATTTGATATTGGCTGAGACAATGGAATAGTCATTATTTACATAGATGGTTGAGATAAGAATATGAACATATGGGGAAACATAAAAGTTCAGGTATGCACTTGTAGGCACTACTGAACAGTGCTTTGGACAAGTCATTATGAAGTCATAATTATATTTCTCAATCTGCAGCCAAATGTTACATGGCACAATGATGAAGGGATTGCTGTTGGAAACAATTTAAAAGTTATTGCGATTTTATAGAAGCAGTCACAAAACGTTACTAACATCATTATTTGAATACGAGCTTTCAAAGTCAATCTGAACGAAATATCTAATAATGAAATGTGAAAATATCATTTCATATTCCATAAGAAAAAGCAATAATGCTATGCAATATGGTGCAGTCGTTCTTCAAGGACAGGCATTGTTCCTTTTTAAACCGGTGCCTGTGGTATTCAGATGAGGAATCAATTATTGGAAACTAATAATTCGATATAACAATTCATGCCACTAGCTCTTTGTTGGTGTTCAAAATATAGCATAACAATTGATAAGATTGAGCAATATTTGGCTGCATTTATCGAAGATTGTTTGATTCTTTTGCTCAATCCGTTCTGCTTTTGTTTTTGTTTGCAATTATATTTAAATTGATGCTACCGTTTGAAATATATTATTATTTTCAATGTGTGATTTCATAACTTTCAAACTTGTGACAAATAGTGAATAGTAAGTTTCCTGTGTTCAATTCAATCTGATATAGATCCCTAATAATGAAAACCTATTCAAAGCTGCAATATGGTGTCATTGTTATTAACAAGAAGACATTTCTTATTCACCCTCTCAGGGTCTATTCAGTGACCAGACTGATTATTGAAAACTCTTAACAATAAATTTCTCAATCTGTGCAGCTCTTTTTGTTCATAACAGTGAAGTAGTAGAAGCTATTGTATTATAAGTACGATTATGCAGTTTCATTGCTTTCCACACTCCTTTGTCAGTGAGTTTATGACAGTTCATGAATAGCCAGTTTTCCACTTTCTCCTCACCAGATTTTCAAGAATGGCTTTCGTAGCATGTAGATGCCTCTTGCTCTGTTCCACTCATTTTTACATTCACAATGATATGGAAGCTGCTATTAAAAATTGATAATGATTATGAAATCATGCAGTTTGATTGCTTCTCAAACTTTTTTATTAGTGAGTTTTATGACAGATCATGAATAGCCAGTTTTCCACTTCCTCAGCACAAGATGTCAGTAATGCCTTTTGTATTAATGAAACGAAAGTCAGTGTTGCTTATAAAGGTAATTTGGAAGATCGTGGCACGGTCTCCCGACTATGATTCAGACCGGTCATATGTCATAGGCGGTTGCTCTACCGACTGAGCTCATCTTCCCAGACGAAGGAATCACACTTCAACTTCGCCTATATGCTTGTATGCTGCATTGCGCAATCACACACTGTCTGACACCTTACGCTATATTTAGCTTGTGCCAGTCTTAATCGACATGCACACTACCGACTTTGTTTGTTGATATGCTGTGATACAGGATGTCATGCAGGATGCATTGTGTCTCTGAAGCACTTTGTTTACAGAATCCCCCAACTCCCTTCTCCTCTACAACCAGCTCACTTATGTGACGATCTCGCTTTCCCAACAGCCCCCGATGGGGTGATTCAACCTATCCCACTAGGGATCCGGGCACTACCCAGAGCCGCCATCACCTAGCGCTACTGGCTGCTTTGGAGAGTGAGTTAGGGAGTTTCCATACTACGTCAGCACCTCAGGGACACAGGGTTATCAGATCAGGAATTCTCCCGTGAGCGGACCGTCCCATAGTCAGCTTTCGGTGACCGATGGACCCGTAAGAATTCGCAGATCTAACTTTCCCACCATCCAGATCACACATACCCAACTATCTGAGTTCGAAATTCTCGAGCGGTAGCCCCCTCCTCCAGTGTCTTGCACACAGGGCCAGCCCACTGGACTAATGGACAATTTCACAGGGCGACTACCCTGTGGCTTCTACCGAAGCACCCGGGTCCTTGTCTTCCACCAATTGAAACGAAAGTCAGTGTTGCTTGTAAAGGTAATTTGGAAGATCGTGGATTCGAACTCACGGTCTCCCGACTATGATTCAGACCAGTCATATGTCATAGGTGTAAACAAAGTGGAATCGGTCCCGGCGCCAGTGCGACCTGCGATGGTCACTGGGCCGCGCGCTGTGCTGACTCGCGACGCCACTAGCCCGAGGCTAGGACGTGCGACTGACGACTGATCCCTTGACGATGTTGGTTCCCTTACTACTCCTCGTTGTGTTAACTGGTACCCCACGTACAGGCCACCGTCCAGCGAACTGGGCGATGCCTGGTGACTAACCGGGTTTCACGACAGGCCCCTACGCGGAGGGACTTCGCACCGGTGCTGACACGCAACGATCAGGGCGTCCCCTTTACGAAGCTACGCGGTCCCAGGCGCGGGAGGAGGGGGTTCGCCACCCGGCTAGCCCCGTCAGATATGTAAAGAAGGCCTATCCCCAAAGGAATAGGTTACCAGCCCTACGTGCTATCCGACTAGCGTCTACAAAGGAAACTGAGGCCCTAATGGCCTGGTCTCAGTACTATAGTGTACTGAGTCTTTAATCCTACAGTGGGCTTAAGAAGGAACAACAACAAGGTGTGTGTAACAAGGGGATAATAAACCTAGTCCAGTGCAACTTACTTATGGCTACTTTATACTCTGCGAGGTTGCTGCAACCTCGCGCACTGAACCTACTAAGAACTAGTTTCGTTACAATTTGTATGCTGCATTGCGCAATCACACACTGTCTGACACCTTACGCTATATTTAGCTTGTGCCAGTCTTAATCGACATGCACACTACCGACTTCGTTTGTTGATATGCTGTGATACAGGATGTCATGCAGGATGCATTGTGTCTCTGAAGCACTTTGTTTACATTAATCAGAGACCTTTTGTGTTTAGTGATCTATTTATAGTGTCTTTTAAGTGAAATATACTGGTGAAGACAGTTTTTTAATTAACGTTACGTATATAAACTTGACTCCTGCCGTAAACCTTTGGTGAAATGTCCACATACACATTCACATTGGCCTGACTTATTTGTTCTTCCATGAAAAATAAATTGTTAACATGCACTGACGAATCACTTTACATTTGATGCAAACATGGAATGTGTGGGCATTAATATAAGGGGAGTAGTGTGTCCTTTCTAACTAGGTATTAGGAGGTAAAATGTAACTTATAGGAATACATTATTAAATTGCCAAAACGCGTTGCTGTAGTATGGTGTAACCACTGTAAATTGTAACCTATTACATGATACATTCAGTAGCTAACAGCAAACAACAGTCTTTCTACACTTTTCTTATTCATTACAGTACTATGGTGAGCTTTAAAATCAAACAACAATGATCTCTTTATTACTGTACTACCCTAGCCGAAGCGTCGTCAAATTTAAATTGGACACTGAGTGGAGTCTTGTGCAGCCTACGCATGAACAGTCACAGCAGGGATGCAAACTCTTCTTTCTCTGCCTCTCTCTCTCTCTCTCTCTCTCTCTCTCTCTCTCTCTCTCTCTCTCTATATATATATATATATATATATATATATATATATATATATAATATATATATATATATATATATATATATAGACTATATACTATATATATAGTATAGACCATATATTTATACCCATGTTTTTACTAAAGCCTTTACATTAATATTGATGATGTGGAAAATATCTCTCTCTCTCTCTCTCTCTCTCTCTGATCTATGCAAAGTATAATTTCCCTCCTGTATCTTGATACTACATTGTCATGCCCTCTATTATGTTCATATGCTCTTATGCTTCCTGTGTTCTTACCACTTTGTGACTGATGATTGCGTGTTAAGCAAGAAACAACGTTGTATCACAACATGATCTAGTTCCTTGTACTTTCTTTAAAAATATATATATATATATATATATATATATATATATATATATATGGTATATATATATATATATATATATATATATGTATATATATATGTTAATATATTAGCAAATCTAGCTGCTTGTAATGGAGATCTATGTTTCTGTTCACACTGTCTGTGCTGCTCTTTATTAACAATTAAAATTAAATGTAAGCCGCTTTAGAAAATTGATAATGATTATGATATCATACCATTTCATTGCTTTTCAACATATATCACAAGTGGGTTATGATAGTTTTACACTTTCTCCATACCATAGTTTGATGGAGACTGTTACTGATGTGGTAGCTGGATGGAAGGGTTTGAGACATTATTCAAGACATTATTTGCAGGCCGGGAAAGACTCTGCCCTACATGTGAATCTGATGTAGAAGATGAACAACACGTACTTTTTAAAATGTAATTTATAATAATGATATTAGAAATGAATTACTTGAAATTGCCTCAAATACCAATATTTATGATAACTTCTATACTTTATCAGATAAAGATAAATTTGTTTTTATTATGTTGAATGAAAATAAGATGAATTATACAGCAAAAGCCTGTTCAAGAATTTTTTTAAGACGTAAATTGTTTTTATTATAATAATGGTCTTTTAACAGTCTCTAAAAACTCTTTAATTTGTGGAGTTTATATATATTTTTTTGTTTTTATGTAATGTGCAAAATTTGGTCTTTTAATTAACAGTCTAATAAAATTTAATTTAATCGAGTTAATAATAATAATAATTTTTGTTTTAATAATAATAATAATGCAAATAATAATAATAATAATTTAATATGTATAATAAATAAATAATAATAATAATAATAAATACAGTACTATGGTGGAACTAGATAACTTTTAAAATTAAACAACAATGATCTCTTTATTACTATACAACCCTGGCTGAAGCCTCGTCAAATTTAGATTAGACCTTGAGTGTGATCTTGTGCGTAGCCTACACATGAACAGTCACAGCAGGGATGCGAACTTTTCTTTCATTGTCTCTCTATCTATATATATATGTTATATTGAGGAAGATCTGGCTGTTTGTAATCGAGATCTATGTTTCTTTTCACACTCCCTGTGCTGCTCTTTGTTAACAATTACAATGAAATGTAAGCTGCTTTAGAAAATTGATAATGATTATGAAATCATACCATTTCATTGTAATAGTTTGATGGAGAATACTACTGATGTGGTAGTTGGATTAAAGGGTTTGAAACATTATTCAAGTAGTAGTGTAACAAAACTCGTTTCTTGTAGTCTCCAGTGCGCGAGAATTATAGCATTCTCACGTAGTATAAAATTGGTTATAGAAGTTGCACTGGACTAGGTTTAGCTTTCCCCGTTACACACACCTTGATAAGGTTTGTTGTTGTTCCTTTATTATGGCCACAGTAGGATTAGGGAGTCAGTACTCTCTGGTACTGGTTTTTGAGCCGAATAGCGGCAGTTCTCCTTTAGCGCTCGTCGGAAGTGGTAGGGCTGGCAACCTATTCTCTCGGGAATAGGCCCTCTTTACTCAATTCTACCGAGTTTAACCCAATGGGTGCCTCTCTCAACGTGGTCCTTGCCTAGTGTTGCACTGCATAGGCGACGCCTGAAACAGTGCGTGTCAGCAGCGGTGCAAAGTCCTCCCCGTTGGAGGCCCTTCGTGAAACCCAGGGTGTCACCAGCTACTCTGCCCCCACTAGACGGGACTGAAGGTTAGACAGTTGTTCACGGTTAAGCCTAATACACAACGAGAAGCGTACAAGGGTTCTGATCATGTACGGGTGCGTCCACGCGGGTATAAGACCCACAGGGTGGTTCGTATATGGGGTGTACACAGCCGCAGGGACACGGGGTAGATCTCTAGAGGGCCATGGGCCTGGAGATACTCGTGCCGCCTCCCCACAGATTTTGCAGGAGTCCTGGCAAGTTCTTCCACATAGATCGTCCAGGGGCTACCACCAGTCAAGACCAGCAACTACAGAACTCACTTTGTTTACAGTTTGGTGCCGTGACCAGGATCTCACATAGGTACACCCAATCACGCAGTGTGCATGCTGGGATCCAGTCACGATGTCTGACACAGGGGTAAGGACGCCTATGCCGTCAAAGACTCAAGAAGCAGCGTCAAGAACTCCATCACAGACGAGTAGCGCCGCAAAACGAGCATTCAGCCGCGGAAGATCAAAATTGCGACCAAGCAGCGGTGATCATGATACTCCAACAGTGGGAGCATGGGCAGTCATCAAGGGACACACAGAGTCCGACCGTGAAGCGGGAGCGGATGCACTGCGAGATGGGCAACATGCGAAAGACAACGGAGGCGTTAAAGAAAAGACGACCCGCAAAGTGGTCGACGACGAAAGCTTCAAGCTGGATGAAGCTGCTGGCGGAGAACTGCCTCAAAGAGAGACGCGCAGTCACCCCAAAGGGACCTACAGCTGGCTAGATAGGATGGGAGGCGTAGTGCGAGTCCCTTTGGGCTCCGACATGATCCTCCCTCCATCGAACCAGACGGCTCCGTGGAGGAAATCAACAGCTGTGGTGCAACCAGTGGACGGAAGAACCGGTGCGAGTGGAGTGAGCCACACAGTCGCGTCTACAGTGCTAACCACGGCCACCCTAGAGAGGATCCACGAACCAGGTGGTTCCGAAAAAGAAAAGGACCCTCCAACTAAAACAGAGCGGCACAGAGAGTGTGAAACAGAGGTACGGTTGGCAACTCCGGTGGGCAGTTGGCACCCGCGAGGACAAGACCAATAACCGAGACTCTTCTGCACGACCTGTGATAGGACCCCAGGAATTACGTACAAAGAAATTAAAGAGGGGCTGGTAGTGGCCAAGATCACAGACCTCTCAACTCGGCAACAAGAAAAGACACGTCTGGAAGACGTCAACCAAGCTTCGAACGGGGGGAAGAGCCCCCTGCTGTTCATATTTGGCACATTCCCGCCCACGTGGTGCGAGTGGGGTCAGTTTGGCAGACCTGGCAAGGAAGGGATTGGACCAGCAGGCAACTGATACCGGAAGGAGAGAGCACAGAGTCCCCACTGATCACGGTTGGCTGCCAGTTGTACTTTGCAGATGGTAATCAAGCTCGGTTGCAGGCTGAGACAGAAAAAGCCGAGGTGGCTCTGCAAGAGCTTCCAAAGTATCTTCGATGCATGCTTCTGGCTGAAGGAGAGTTGACAACGGACGAGGTCTCTGAGTTGGAGGCCTTGGTGACAGACAACAGTCTGGGCTTCACGGACAAGATGTGCCACAATATAGACACTGGTGACGCGACACCCATCAAGCAAACCTGCTTCAGGCGATCCCACAAAGAGCGTGAGTACGTCGACGTGGAAATGGACAAGATTATGGCGAGTGGAGTCATCAAGCTGTCAAAGTCCCCTTGGGGGAGCTCCAGCGTATTGGTGTGCAAGAAATCTAGAGAACAGACTGAACGAGGTCACCAAGAAAGATGCGAATCCTCTTCCCAAGATCGATGAGTTTTCTGGATGCCCTTGAGGGGGGGCTTGACCTTGCGAGCGGGTATTGGCAAGTAGCGATGGATGAACAAGAGGACGCTATCAGTGGACTGTGATGCCTTTCGGACTCTGCAACACGCCTGGCACATTCTGCCAATTGATGTAGATGGTACTCGCCGACATCTTCTGGAGCCAATGGTCAAGCATAACCTCTGGGCGGTGTTCGAGCGACTATGCACAGCCAACCTGAAGCTGAAACCGGCAAAGTGTCAGCTCTTTGCTTCCAGCGTTGAGTACTTAGGGCACTAGGTCGACAAAGACGGATCCATCCCAAGCACGGTGCAAGCGCTGCATAATTGGGCGATTCCACAGAACCTCACGGAGATGCGGATATATCTCCGTTTCACCTGGTACTACCGCCGCTTTGTACCAAACTACAGCGAGTTGGCTAAGCCACTGACAGAGTTAACCAAGAAAGGTGTGTCGTTCAAGTGGACGTCAGAACAACAAACCGCCTTCAAAAAGATCAAAGAATTTATAGAAGAGCTTCCGCTGCTGTACTGCCCGAAGCCCGGGCTCGACTTCCACATCAAGGTGGATGCAAGTGTGTTCGCTATCGGGGGTACACTGGAACAAGAACAAGAGGGGAAGTTGGTGCCGCTAGGATTCACCTCAAAGACGCTATGTAAGAGCCATCAGGCGTACTGCACGACTAAGAGGGAATTCTATGCGGTTGTGTTCTTCATGCGCTATTTCCGGGACATCACTCGAGGGACCATGGTAGTCATTTGGACAGACCACATGGCCCTGACGCAAGAGTATCATCAATCCGACAACATGTACATCCGTTGGATTGTAGAGATCGGGTGGTACAAGCCCTGGAAGATTCATCACCTGGCCGGAAAGTTGAACGAGGTAGCTGATTGTCTCGCGGAAGCACGAGAGCTAACCTGATATGCAGGAGACATTCTGTAAGCGTAAGCCGTGTAAGTTGTCCAGATTGCCTCTTCGTCAAGCGAAAGTTAGCCAAGTTCCGGGATATCGACTCAGACGACTCGGATGAGAACAAAGACAAGCCCGTGCCCGTACTCAACTTAGCAAAGGTTAGTGCAAAAGCGCTGCCCGAGCTGTGGTGGGAGTTCGTGGCCCGCGATGTCGACTCAGACGACAACGACGAGGATCCGAACTCGTGGACGGCATTTATTACAATGTTTACCTCATGAGAAGGCTACACGATCTCAAGAACCGCACGCACCTGGACCAGTGCGAGATCAAGGCGGTCGAATCCACCCTATTGGCAAAGGAAAAGGTTGCAGTGCCAAGATCAGCACGATTGACCGAAAAGAGGCGAGGGGCAGCAATTGCGCCCGAGCCGCTAGTACAGGGTGAAGATCCGGAAAGCGAGGACACAGGTTACGACTCAGATGAGGAGGACAGTTCGCTGCAGGACCAGTGCATACAGAAAATAGCGGAGCTGAGAAGATTATGGGGTGGAGAATACGACTCCGATGCCATGAAAAGCGAGATTCCCGACGTGCGGGAGTATGGTCGACTGTGGTGAGATTTATTTAAGGATTCAGATGGCGTTTGGCGGCTGCGCAAGACTGTGTCAGCAAAAGACAACAAGACCAGAAAGCAGAGGTTTGTCTCATCCCGGTGACCTGGCGCGAGAGCATCTGGAGGTGCGTGCACGTACATAGCATCAGCCACCTGGGATACTAGAGAGTCTATGAGTTGCTGCCTTGCCGGTTTGCATGTCCAAACATGTGGGAGGACGTCAAGCTGATGTGCAGAGCCTGCATCACCTGCCAGCAATGCAAGACCGGAGCGGGAGGAGGGAAGAACCCCATGAAGCACGAGTATGTGGGATTCCCACACGAACTTGTGGGGATCGACCTTCAGCGCCACCTTCCAGAGACACCAGCTGGTCACAAGTACGTCTGCATCATCCAAGATTATTTTTCCAAGAGAAGCTGTCGCAAATGTGCTCTTTGGGAGTACATATCGTGGCATGGCGCAATGAAGAAACTACACAGCGACCAAGGAACAGAGTTTGACAACCAGGTGTGTACTGAGTTGTGCAAACTCTATGGCATCGACAAGTCAAGAACTACGTCATACGCTCCCTGGAGCAATGGTATGGTAGAACGTAGTAACAAGACCATCAAAGCGATTTTATGGGCTTTGAACATCCAAGAAAATGACAATTGGGATGAGCTACTGCCATATGTGTTTATGGCATACAACGTGACACTGCAAGCGAGCACAGGATTCATGCCACAGCGACTGTTCTACATCCAGTACGCTGATTCCCTGCTTCCCGTGGATTTAATGTATGGGTGCGACGATCGGGCTGTTCCTCAATGTTACTAATATGTATTTCACCAGAGAAATCTGGCAATGCAGACAGCCAAGGCAGTACGAGAAGTCACAGGTTGGGCGATGGAAATACAGAAAAGTCAGCAGACAACTTATTAAACAAGATACTGGGGGAGAGTGTAGTTGTATGCGCTCGACTCCACTGCTTGGTGGAAAAGTTTCAAGAATGAAAAGGGAAGCAAGAGCGCACCCACCCTCCCAACCCTTTGCTGTGCGTTTCATTGTGAAACTTTGGGGAGAGGTGTGGAGCCGGCCATACAGTGACCTAGGGAGAGTTCGTCGTCGACTTAACCTAGGAAGAGCATGAGATTTGACCCAAGTGAGACCTCACAATGATGGGGGCAAACCTAGAACGTCAAGGGGAAAAGGACAGTATTCAGGTGTAGATAACGCGACTACAAGCAGAGGCAAAGTAAAAGGACAAGTGCGACTTCAAAGGAGGCGACAATCATGTCGCGCGAGCTTTGATTGTCGCAAACAGTTTGCCAGCACGAGACGTTAACGGTTAAGCAAGAACAAAGACACAGTGCAGACGGCGAGGCACCACCGCAAAAAGTCGCGATCTTAACGGGGCCATAACCGGCACGAGTGTCTAACGAGGTTACTTCGCGGCCGAGACAAAGATCGCGAGTGGCTAACTGGGTCACTTCGCGCACAAGACAAAAGATGACGTCACAAGGCGCAGCTCGCGGCCGAAAAGTAAACAAGTCAGCCACTTGGGCGTAGAGTACTGGAACGGTCGAAGGTCGTCGCGCCACTTCCCAGCTTGCTGATTGTTTGAAACCATCCGAGCGGGAAAGCATGCACACCTCGTGATTGGAATACAAGGATTTCATCATTACTGTACTAGTTTTCATCAGAGCAACACGTGCTTTGCAGATTGATCGAGTTTTAAAGTTTCAAGACTGTTTGTGCGAAGAAATGAGTCCACACAGGAGTACAAGAGCCCCACAGGAACAAGTCCGTGCGTGTGGCCAAAGATACAAGGCAAGAGTGTGCATGGAGAGTTGGCCTGTAGTCGTCAGTATGACTGATGCAGGTCCCACAGATGACACAATGGGGACCGAGTCTCAGCCCGGCAGCCCTGTCAACGAACAAGAGGAGGGCCCGGGTTGGGGTACAGACTGACAACGACCAGGCAAATAGCATCGACCTCGGCCTAGACCAGACCGAGGAGATGGACGTCCAAGAAGCAGAGGACGCAGGAGCAAGGGAAGAAGTGCAGCTTACCACCGATGAGATCGTGGAAGGGTTGCAGTCGGCCATCCTAGAAGCTGGTCTACAGTACCGAGAGGGGGACACCGGGAGCAATACAAATTCGTCCAGTTCCAGCTCCTTGTCCAGCACAGCATGCAAAGGGTTGTTGCGTCGGCAATCCTACGAATCGCTCACGGAAGGCCGAACTCGCGTCCCCGCCCTACAGAAAACTCCCACAGACGACGAGATGCAGAGGTTCTTCATAGACCCATACACTCAGGACGTGCTCTACCCGGTGAATACCTGGCGGGCAAGCCACTGGGTGAAGTATCACATCATGGACCTGCCGCAGCACAGCTTCGCCATGGAGAGGCCCCACGTCTCGTACGGGAGCAGAGAAGAACCGAAGTGGCTCTCTCAAGCATGGGATGACCAGAGACCCCAAGACAAAGAACCAGAGTTGCGTTGGGGAGGCGTGAGGCGAGTCGCCACTATCTCTGGACACAAGTCCTTCCCCAAGCTGCATCTGGAAGTTACCATTCATGCTTCCCAACTCCCGGTTGACTCAATCAACTGTAAAGACGTTCAAGCGCTATTTGTTGCTTGGCTTGAGTTTGGCTTACGCTGCCCCGTGCTAGGCTGTGAACCATGGGAGGCGCTTGACCCAGACAACAAGGACGCCCTACCAAAGCCGCAAGCCATGGTCACCCGAGAACGACCCCACTTGGAGACAAGACCAGATGACTGCTCTCAGCTGGACAGTATCGCGGTATGTGGTCCGCGTTAGCGCCACGCCCAAGAACACTGTGGGGAAGGACTGGAAGGCATCCTCGACCATTGGATTCACTTCCAAATGCGTCGCGGGGGCTACTTTTCAGCTCCCTGCTGCAGCCCCACACCCACAGAGTCACTGCCAAAGAGATGTCACCACACGATATTTCCGCCAATCAACTCAGCCGTGACCCACTTGCTGAGCCACCACAAGGACGACGCGCTGACGACTGCAGGAAAAGACAAGAGACGTCGCCGAAGACCAAGTCCAAGCGATGTGATACCCAGCAAAACCTCCTAGACCCGCAGTCATTGCCATCAGTTGCGCAACTGATGGTGTTTGAATTCATGGGGCGCTACGAGAACAAGTGCAACTTGCCGCGAGTAATCGGGCGCTGCAAGTGGTACACAGACGCCAACACCGATGAAGTGATCGTCGGTTTCCACCTGCGAAAGTTCACCGCGACAACAGCAACAGCAGCGACATCAGCAGCAACTGCGACAGCAGCAGCAGCAGCAGTGAGTCTCCCGCGTTCTGCATGGAGGGGCTCATGCGAGTCCAAGACCGCGAGAGAGGCCCCGGGACCCGTGTTGGTAGTTCCAGCCATTCGAGCCAGCATGATGACAGCCCTCCTGAAGACGGTGAAGAACCTCAAGGCCCCAGAGGTAGCCCCCGTCACTGAGACCCGGGCCAGTGCACCGACAAGAAGAGAGCCCCCGAGCACCGTCATAAGCAAATCGGAGTACCCAGGCGACTCCCCGTCTGGTGCTCCACCACAATGGACCCTCCCAGTGGTCCACCACAGCCAGCAAGCCGACGCTCAAACAGACCGCGATCGCCCCAGACTCCCCAGAAGAGGAACAGAAGCGAGTCTTCCGGCTCGGAATTGGCGGTACGCGGCCCCAAGATGTCAAAGGTGGCCACCCACACTGCGAACCAGCTGGTGGTCTTCCTGCGATGAGAAAAGCAGGCAGCGCTAGACGACAGCCAAGCCCTTCAAGAGCAGCTGCACCTGCTGAAAGAAAGCAGAGAGCGCCTGGTGTGCGAGTAGAAGGACAAAGAGAGCGAGTGGGAAACCAACCGCGGGTCGCTCCTGAGGCAGCATGATGACGCCCAGAAAGCCGCCCAGGAATTCCAAAGAAGACGCCTCCCGCTACCGCAAGGAACGGACCGCGCCAGAGACAAGTGGGCCACGCTGAGGGCACAAGCTGAGGGCACAAGCTGCGGGCACAAGTAGAGAAACTGACCAGTGATCTCGAGGATGTACACCCAGGTGCAGTAACAAGACCGTAGGGACGCTCGAGAGCTCGCAACGCTGCGAGCGGGCGCCGCCTATGAGATTCCGCAAGGCAAGATCAAGCTGTAGTACAAGCCAAGCCGAGGGGAGCTCATCTGGGCCTCTGAAGGGTCCATGGCGAACAGAGGCTCCGCCAACCCCAAGCAAGCAGAGGTCACGTGGAAGGGGATACAAGATGCCACGCGAGAGCAACGTAACGACATTGCGCAGGCTCGTACGATGCTCGAAGAACACACAGCAGAGACCCCAGATTTCGACGTCTTCCCGGGCATGTACGAGTGCGTACGTAAGGTGGCCATTGATTTGGAGTACACCATGCTCAAGTGGATCGGCCCCCATGTTCCTGGAGTGTTGGCCCCCGAGCGGGCACTTGTCGAGGACTTGGCTGGCGCTCCCTCAAGATCGTCTGCAAGAATTGGCGTCGTTGATCTCGAAGTTCAGTGTGCCGAAGAAACCGCCCAGCTTCACGTGGCACTCTAGGCCACTCAGAAGAAAGCTGAGGCCACACAGAAACTCGCCGAGCGTCGCACCTGTGACATGGTCCGCACGTTCCGGCAGAGCACTATGAACGCAGACAGCCTGCGCAATCTGGCAGCGTTCATGACGTAGCTCGTCCAGAAGATGAAAGAGCGCGACCAGCAGAGGAGTGGGTCAACACCACAAGAGCTCTATGACGCCCGGGAGATGGAGTCCCACGCTGATGTCATGTTAGAGACTCTCCAAGAAGTGGAAAATGCTGCTGCCCACGCCATCAGGATGGAGTGCGAGGTCCCGACGACTTCTGCCGCTGGAAGTAGGGTTGATGCAAAGAAGTCATCCGCCAGACCGACAAAGACCCCCAGGGCGAGCCAATCCGTTGCGGATTCGCCATCGAGCTACTGGGCTGCCTCGATGGAGACCGATGACCTCGAGCAGCTCCTCACCTCCCCAATCCCTGCGCCTAGAACTACGGGATGCGGTGCGAGGCCCAAATACGCCGCTGGAGCAGTAGCTTCCCCACCGGACCGTCGTTGTGGTCGATCTCGAGATCGCGGGGACAACAGCGGGACGGAGTCTCCAGATGCTGGCATGCAGTGAGGCTGCACAGACAGGTCGGCATGCTGGCCTAACGTGGCCCACCAGGCGTGCTGGTCTTACAAGAACCTTCCCAGCGACGCCGGACGCGGCACATCGAAAACATGGTGGCTGGGACTCCATGAAGTCAGGATTATCCTCGCAGGATTTCGGTCTAGTTGCCACCCGTACCTGTAGGAGTTGGGCTTTTGAGTCCAAGGATAATACGCCCCAGTTTTTAGTATGGCCAACCAGCCCCGGTTAATGTACTCTACATGGTACGTCCGACTTCGTAACCGGTGGCTTCCCGCCCTTTTTATTGTAACTTGGGCATTTTCCCATGTAAGCAGGTCCCTGTCTCCCCTCACCACTTTTTCTAACGGTGTCCATGTTTTATTATGTTATGATTCAAGAAACCAGATGGAAGGTGGGGGAGAGTGTTTCTTCTTTTGCAGTTCAAGTCCTCGGGCGCGACAAGTCAAGCTTCCTCCTCCAGCATGGCCTTGTCGTCTGGCAGACTTACCTGCAAAGCCGTCGTCGACTCCCCAAGTTTGTGGAGCCGCGTCGTCCTGCAGACTTGCCTGCGCAGACATCACGAGCCCTACAGTCTCGTCAGCAAGCGGAATAGCCCGCACTGCAGACGAGTCGTATCCATGATGTCGCCGTGTTCGAGGACAGCCCGCGCTGTTGGATACTTTTTGTTGTTTTTGTTTTGTTTGTAAGTAGATTGCATGTAAATGTCTCACACCAAGCGGAGTGTGGCAGTTCCATGTAATCTGGGGGAGTGTGTAACAAAACTTGTTGCGTGTAGTCTCCAGTCCACAAGAATTGTAGCATTCTTGCGTAGTATAAAATTGGTTATAGAAGTTGCACTGGACTAGGTTTAGCTGTCCCCTTTACACACACCTTGATAAGCTTATTTGTTGTTCCTTTATTATGGTCACAGTAGGATTAGGGAGCCAGTACTCTCTGGTACTGGTTTTTGAGCCAAATAGCGGCAGTTCTTCTTTAGAGCTCATCGGAAGTGGTAGGGCTGGGAACCTATTCTTTCGGGAATAGGCCCTCTTTACTCAATTCTACGGAGGTTAACCCGATGGGTGCCTCTCTCAACGTGGTCCTGGCCCAGTGTTGCACTGCATAGGGGACGCCTGAAACAGTGCGTGTCAGCACCGGTGCAAAGTCCTCCCCGTTGGAGGCCCTTCATGAATGAAACCCAGGGTGTCACCAGCTACTCTGCCCCCACTAGACGGGACTGAAGGTTAGACAGCTGTTCACGGTTAAGCCTAATACACAACGAGAAGCATACGAGGGTTCTGATCACGTACAGTGCATCCACTCGGGTATAAGACCCACAGGGCTGGAGATACTCATGCCGCCACTTCACACATTTTGCAGGAGTCCTGGCAAGTTCTTCCACATAATTCGTCCAGGGGCTACCACCAGTCAAGACCGGCAGTCACAGAACTCACTTTGTTTACAGTAGTTAATAGTCATTCAATATCAATGCAAGAAGTTGCCCATGCTTGATCGTCCTTGTCTCTAAAACCACTGGTCTATTCCTTATGCTTATACCACGCGTGTTTGGAAGTGTCACCTCATGATTGGCTTTGTCCATTGCAATGACATTGCAAACCAGGTATGTTTTACAGAAACAGTCACATAAGATTTCATGGGGTATTTATTGGAATCAGTTATGTTCGATCATGAATAACAAATTTACTGCTTTCAATTCAACTTGATTAACATTTATAAAATGTAAACACTAACAGTAATTCCATCTGGCTAGCATTTTCTCCTTGTGCAGGTCGCCACCCGGATCTGTAAATCTATGGTGCTCAGACTTTTTCGTAACTTGAAAATATCTATTGAATAGAAGGCACTCCAAAATACACCCTCGACCCGCTTCTGAACACTCACTATTATTTATTCAAGTCACGTTTTGTAAACATGTGCGAGGCAAGCTCTAGAGAGAGTTTTTGATGTCAGACGTCGAAAACAATTCCATGCTTATAATGATGGATTTATTAACAATTAGTGTTTAGAATATTATTAAAGAAATTCAGTGATTTTTTTGTGATTCTTAATCAATCGGTCAGCTGCATATATAATTGATACGATTGAGCAATATTCAGCTGCTTCTGTTGGAGATCTATTGCTCCTTTTGTTCAATCTGTTCTGCGTTTTGTTGGCACTTGCATTGAAATTGAAGGTGCTATTGAAAGATGAATAATATAATATTATTGTGAATGTTAAATTTCATTGCTTATTAGTAAAAGCTACAATTGCACATGGATACCATGCTGGAGTTGCAATTGAGTTACAGAGAACAAGCGGGAGCACCACATTCCAGCCTTGGAAACTAGGTGGTGACCTCTTGTGTTGTTGGAAGTTACTTCATTGCCAGGTATATATTTACAGGAGCAGCGACATATTTTCTTTCAAAAGCTATATCACAAGCAGTCGTGGTTGATTATGTACAGAAAGTTTCCTGCTTTAAAATCAATTTGATATCGATATCTATCAAGGAAAACCAATACAATTCTGCAATATGGTTTCATTATTATTAAGAAAGGTAACATCTTTCCATTTACACTCTCAGGATCTATTCAGTAGCCAATAAAATATTTCGCAACCTGTGCAGCTCTTTGTTGCTCATAACAATGAGGCAGAGTAGGATTTTTCATCGTAAACTTATGATAATGGATAGTATTGAGCAGTATTCTCATGTGCTATATGAAATCTATTTTTTCGTTTATTCAGTCTGTGAATCTCATTGTTACCAATCACAATTATAAGGAAGCTGCCATTGGAAATTGATAATGCATTTGAAATCATGCAGTTTCATTGCTTTTCAAACTCTTTTATCAGTGAGTTTTAGGACAGATCATGAATAGCAAGTTTTCCACTTTCTCGCACCAGATGTCAGTAATGTCTTACGTATCACGTAGAAACTTTTTATGGCGGATAAATCATTGTTATCTTTTAAGCAAAATATACTGGTGAAGATTTTTATTTTATTTTAAAACTTTTATTTTAAAACTGCTACGGTAATCATTAGTTAAAATATAGACACACATACAATATTTACTGTAACCAAACATGCATACGCCCTCACGATTGAGGATTGATCAGTCATGTAGACTCCGCTACTTACTTGGTCATTCTACCAGAGCACCATCAGATTCAAGAACTGCAAATAGTTCACTGGGTTTTCTGCAAATGAACTTACGTAAGTACCCGCAGGACAGCGTATTTCAGCCTAGTGAGATCCGGAGCCGAGTATTCATGTCCAGTATGCTACACAAATTACAGGGCAGACAAAGAGTTACTGCAGAAAGTTCAGAATAGAACGATTTGGTGGGCGTATTGCAAACTGGATATGTTTTTTTTACAGGAGCAGTCATAAAAGTTTCAAGGGGTAATACCATAAGCAGCTCTGATCGACAATGAGCAGGGAATTTCATGCTGCTTTCAATTCAATCTACTTAAAATATCTAATAATGAAGCAAAATGCAATACTGCAATATGATGTCATCTTTAAAAATAAATGAGCCACATTTCCTCTTTAATCTCTGAGTACCTATTAAGTGGCGATATTGATTATTGACAACTCATTGTAAAATTTCTCAATCTGTGCAACTCATTGTTGTTGATCACAATGACGCAGTATTGGCTGTTGATATTTTGAACATTTGCAGTGATTTGGAAGCGATTATTGGAAGTAGATACTGATGACGAAACCATGCAGTTTCATTGCTCTTCAACCTATATTGTGAATGAGAACACGAATAGCCAGTTTGCAATTTTCTCCCCTCTAGATATCAGTAATGGCTTTTGCAGTTGCAGTGGTCCTATACTCCGGCTTTCAGTCTGTCCAATAAGCTGTTTCCTTAGGGAAATATAGCACGTTGTGTATTTGAATACACGACAAGTCCAATAATTGTATCTGGCCAGCTTGTTACCCCTGTACAGATTGCCACTCGCATCTGTAAAACTATGGGGACTTTTGGGGCCTTGTTGAATGTAAATGTTGAAGGTTTATAGTTTACTATCCAGGGGCTGAATGCTAAATGTTGAAGGTTTATAGTTTACTATCCTGGGGGCACACAACACTGGCTGCATTTGCTCAGTCGACCTATACCTATTTTACGGGTACCACAAAGCAGTGTGCAACCTGTTAGGGGAACGTTTGCTTAACACTCACCACAAGACCCGTTCGGGAATCGAACACATGACCTTCTTCTCACGATTCCCACTGCCTATCCATTCGGGGAGCACACAATTTTTGGCTGCATAGATAATTTTAATCTGAAGTAGCATTTCTCGTCTACCTATACCTATTTGAGAAACGGGATATTCAGAATCATTTTCAATGTTAATACGAACGAGTTATTAACAATTTGTGTTTAGAATATTATTAAAGAAATCCAGTGAATCGGGAATCGAACACATGACCTTGTGTGCTTCTTAAACGAGTCCCACTGCAAATCTACTAATCCATTAAGGACATCAGACCCGACAGGAAAACCTGTGGTCCAGCTGCAAATGAGATGCAGTCTTATGATTAGTATGAGTTTATATATGAAATAAACAAATTAGATGCAGAAGTATTGAGCTAACTTTTGTTATATTCCATGTGACACCTATTTACTGAGGCGTTGGATGCTTTGGGAGGAGGTGTCTTTTTGATTGCTTCCATAAACACTACTTAATCTAAATATTCATTATTCTCAGACTTTTTACTTCTGTGAAATAAAACTCGTTGGAATTCACTGATGATGCATTTCACTGCCTAGTCGGCTTGCACAGTAGCCCGCAACAGATACAATTGCCTTTTTAAGGATACACTAGGATAAGTGAGTGATCGATTGACCGACGTATTGTCCTGCATGAGATGCAGTTGAGTTACAGGGAACTAGTGGGAGCACAGAATACCAGGTGAGGAAATTTGGTTGTGACCTCTTGTGTTTGTTTGAAGTTACTTTTCTAATGAGATTGATACACAGCAAATGGGTCAATCTGGTCAAGTCTTTGTCCATCATTGGTCAATCATGAATGGCAAGTTTCCCACTTTAAAATAAATTGTCTATAGATATCTAATAACGAAAACCAATACAATGCTGCAATATGGTGTCATTACTTTTAACAAAGGAACATCTATTCCATTCACACTCTTAGGATATATTCAACGACCATATCGATTATTGAAAACTCATAATAATAAATTCCTCAATCTGTGCAGCTCTTTTTAGCTCATAGCAATGAGGTAAAGAAGCTCATGTATTTCTAGTGTATGGTAATTGATAAGATTGAGCAATTTTCTCCTTTCATCAATTAGATATCTAATTTTTTTCCTTCCGTCAGTCTGTGCAATTCTTTGTTAACAATTACAGTGGTATGAAAACTGTCATTGGAAATTGATAATGATTATGACAGCATGCAGGTTCATTGCTTTTCAAACTCTATTATCATTGAACTGAATGATAGAGAATGGATACCCAATTTTCCACTTTCTCCGCACCAGACATCAGTAATGGTAATCACAGCTGCCGAAGACCTCTTGTACATGACTTATTGGTATTGAAGTAAAATATACTGGTGAAAATAATTTTATTCTAAAAGTTATGTACATTAACTTGATTCCTGCTCTGCGGCCGTAAACATTTGTCGAAATTTCCACACCAATATATAATATATATAATATCATGAATAGCCAATTTTCCACTTTCTCCACACTACATGTCAGTAATGCATATTTTATCAAACTTGTGCTCAATGATCTATCTATAATGTATTTTATGTGAAATATACTGGTGAAGGCAGTTTTTTATGGCCAGTTTTACACGCCCCCCATGTAAGAGTTTGATGGAGACCATTGCTGATATGGTAGCTGGATTAAAGGGTTTGAGACATGATTCAAGTAGACTGCAATTTTAATAGTCATTCATTATCAATGCCATCGTCGGTTTTCACGGCTTGATCACTCACACTGCCTTAAAGTCCTTGTTCATACCATGCTGCGTTTATAGTCGTGAGATATGACGATGTATCAATGCAGGAAGTTGCCCATTCTGGATCGTCCTTGTCTATAATACCACTGGTCTATTCCTTACGCTCGTACCACGAGTGTTTGAAGGTTTGACCTCATGATTAACTTTGTCTATTGCAATTGCATTGCAAACCAGGTATTTTTCACAGGAGCAGAAACATAAGATTTTATGGGTATTTACCGGAATCGGTTATGTTCGATCATGAATAACAAATTTCCTGCTTTTAATTCAACTTGATTAACATACATGTTGATTATTCATTTGTTCAAAGTTCTGATTAACGTATATAAAATGTAAACACTAACACTAATTGCATCTGGCTAGCATTACACCCCATGTACAGGTCAACACACGGATCTGTAAATATATGGCGCTCAGCCATTTTCGTAACTTGAAAATATTTATTGAATAGAAGGCACTCCAAAATACGTCCTCCACCCGCTTCTGAACACTCACTACTATTTATTCATGTCACGTTTTGTAAACATGTGCGAGGCAAGCTCTAGAGCGGTTGTCTGATATCAGACGTACAAAACATTTCCAAAGTTATGATGATGGATTCATTAACAATTAGTGTTTAGAATATTATTAAATAATGTCAGTGAATCTTTTACGATTCTTAATCAATCGGTCAGCTGCATATATAATTGATATGATTGATTAATATTCAGCTGCTTCTGTTGGAGATCTAGTGCTCCTTTTGTTCAATCGGTTCTGCGTTTTGTTGGCACTTGCATTGAAATTGAAGGTGCTATTGAAAGATGAATAATATAATATTATTGTGAATGTTAAATTTCATTGCTTATTAGTAAAAGCTACAATTGCGCATGGATACCATGCTGGAGTTGCAATTGAGTTACAGAGAACAAGCGGGAGCACCACATTCCAGCCTTAGAAACCAGGTGGTGACCTCTTGTGTTGTTGGAAGTTACTTCATTGCCAGTTATATTTTCTATCAAAAGCTATTTTACAAATAGTCATGGTTGATTATGTATAGCAGGTGTCCTGCTTTAAAATCAATTTGATACAGATCTCTATTTATGAAGACCTATACAATGCTGCAATATGGTGTAATTATTATCAACAAGGAAACATCTTTTACATTCACACTCTCAGGATCTATTCAGTAGCCAAATTGATTATTGAAAACTCATAACAATATATTTCGCCATCTGTGCAGCTCTTTGTTGCTCATAACAATGGGGCAGTATGTGCCTTTTCATTGTAAACTTTTGATAATGGATAAGATTGAACAATATTCACCTGCGTGTATATGAAATCTATTCATTTGTTCATTCAGTCTGTGCATCTCATTGTTAACAATTACAATAATGTGGAAACTGCCATTGGAAATTGATAATGATTATGGAATCACGCAGTATCGTTGCTTTTCAAACTCTTTTATCAGTGAGTTTTAGGACAGATCATGAATAGACAGTTTTTCACTTTCTCGCACCAGATATCAATTATGTCTTACGTATCATATAGAGATCTCTTGTGCACGATAAATTATTGGTATTTTTCGAGTGAAATAAACTGGTGAAGAAATTTTGTTATTTTAACACTTCTGTTCCTTAATGTGGGTCCTGTTCTTCTACAGTAATCATTAGTTGAAATATGGACACACACATACAATATTTACTGTAACCAAACATGCATGCCCCCTCACGATGGAGGATTGATCAGTCATGTAGACTCTGCTACTTACTTGGTCATTCTACCGGAGCACCATCAGAGTCAAGAGGCAAATAGTTCACTGGGTTTTCTCATTGTAAAATTTCTCAATCTGTGCATCTCTTTTTTGTTCATCATAACGAGGCAGTTTTGGCTATTGATATCAGCTATTGATATCGGCTATTGATTATTAAGTATAGTTGGTAAGATTGAGCAATAATCCACTGTATGCATTGTATATATCTTTTTTGTTGCTCAATCTGTGCTGCTCTTTGTGAACATTTGCATTTATATGGAAGCGGTTATTAGAAATAGATAATGATGATGAAATCATGCACTTTCATTGTTCTTAAACCTATATTGAAAGTGAGAACATGAATAGCCAATTTGCTCCCTACTAGATATCAGTAATGGATTTTGCATTTCCTATTCTAGAGTGATCCTACACTCCGGCTACAGTCCATTAATTGCATCTGGCCATCTTGTTACCCCTGTACAGGTCACCATTCGCATCTGTAAAAACTATGGGGAAAGGACCTTTTGTAATTTCGTCGTCATGTGGGATGTAAGGTTGAAAGATTGTCTGATATTCGACGTAGGAAACGTTTACAATGTTAATATGATGGATATATTAACAATTAGTGTTTTGAATATTATCAAAGAAATCTCATGATTCTATTCCAATTTGTAAGCAATTGATCAGCTGCTTGTGTGCGGTAAATCTACTAGTAGACAGTCATTAAGAATATATGAACATAAAGAGATTGACAGAGTATGGTGCTCACAATTTTTGTGTTCTGTTGTCAATAAGGACTAGAGATATCAAAGTAATTCGAAGCTTCGAAGCTTCGGTTTAAGGGCCTAAATTACAACCCCAGTACCAGACAAATAGGGACTTGGCATCTAAGGTTAGTGTACCATTGTCCGTGTGGTCTCTGGCGCTGCCAATGAAAGGGCCGACGGCTGGTCATTCAAGGTCACTCATAGAGTGTACACTCCCAAGGTAGAAAGTTACATACGCGTATAGTACACGATTGACCGTCAAATAATGGGAGTAGCACAAGATAGATCGTTATACCACAGTGTCGGCTGCTTTCTTTTGATCTTGGGGTTTAGTACAAGTGTCACATTGAAAGGGCTGTCTGCTGGTCAATCAAACATAAAGGTGGTAAGTTATGTAACAGCATGCTAAGCGATTATCAGTGTAATGGTCAAATACGGCGAGTAGTTGACAGGAGAAAATTATACCATAAGTTTAGGTACTAAATACCAACATTGTACTCACAACTCATACCAACCTAACCATTCAAGTTCATATACATTTTAATAATAGTTGTTTACTGATATACGCATTTGCAGTTTGCTACTGTTATCATAAACGCGTCAAACAAGTGAATGATATGATCTCTATCACTGTTTCATTGTTTCTCTTATAATAGCGGACTCTGTAAAATGATGACTAGTGTTAATGAGCTGTAACATAATGCCCCGCCCCTTTATAACTGAAGCTTCGAAGCTTCGGCTGTCAAAACGGCAGAAGCTTCGAATATCAATATTGGTGAAAATTGACATCTCTAATAAGGACAGCTATTCACTGATGCTTTGGACAAGTCATTATAAAGACATAATGACATTTCTTAAAAGGTTATTTAGAAGTTATTGCGATTTTATAGAAGCAGTCACAAAACTTTACAAAGGTCACTCTTTGGAGGAGATCTACAGCATAATACCAGCTTTCAAATGCAATCTGAATGAAAAAAATTAATAATGAAATGTGTAACAAAACCCATAGTTCTGTTAGGGTCTCCAGTGGACGGCCACACAGGTGGTCGCTAAGTATAAAATTGTTAACATTAAGTTGCATGGACTAAGCCCCCGTGTTACACACACCTTGTAAGGTTGTTTTGTTTTACTATGGCCACTTGTAGGATTAGTACCAGTACACTACCATCAGTACTGAAGAGCCATTTGGGCTTTTGCTTCTGACTAGGCTGCTTCGGACAGCAAGAGGTAGGGCTGACAACCTATTCTCCTGTGGAGGATAGGCCCCATTCAACTATCTTGGAGGACTAGATGGTGGCTACATCACCCCCTCGTCTGCTCACTCTGCGTGGACCTTGTGACCCGCATGGCGTGCATAAGCAGGAGCTTTCACGCATGTCAGCACTGGTGCGAAGTCCTCCTGCGGGAGGCCTTTTGTGAGATCAGGGGTCTGTACACCACCCACACAGCAAGTGGCGCTTTGAGCCGGGTGTGAGGTGTTCAGAAACGTCTCAGGAACACAACAAGTGTGACTCAGGGGAGTCAGAGCGGGCGAGTGAGGTGTGCCATTCGACCTGTCCTGTCGGCCGTGTGAACACGGCAGGGCATGTAGGAGCTACTTTGTTCACAGTTTGGTGACGTGACCAGGATATCACGGAAGTACAGGTGTGGAAGCAAACGCTGTACTCGTATCGGCAGGATAAAGTCCAACGGAACTCCATGCCCCATACTTCTGTCCACTGGAACAGACCGACCACTCGGTGCTGAAGGAATGAGTCCCGGGTGCGACCAAGCATTCTCCAAGCGAAGAATTCAACACATGTGAGGCTTGCGGGAGGACCTATTCGGAACTCGCTGGACGTCGGCCACCCACTTTGACCCATGGGATAAAATAGTAGCTCGTCTTGAACCTACGACACCACCAAACCATACCACTGGATCTCTATAAAAGTGAGCACTGTCCCACGGGGGATGGCTCAACAGCTAGTAGCTCACTTGTGAACCTTGACAATTTCATAGGTATGACTGGAGGGTGAGCACTGTCCCACTGGACGATATACCTGCCCCAAATCGGGTTGATACAGGTTAGGGTACATTGGAGCAGCAGGTACAACAAGACGAACTTGTCTTTCCGAATACGGGAATTCGTCTCCCGTTGGATCAAGCCATCGAACATCGAACGGCTCCAGTGTTGCAGGAGATCGATCGGGGTCTATCACTCGAGGATGGAAAGGATCTTGGAGCAACCAAGGTCAAGGATGGGAGTCAGAATATGACACAGGCTTGTGGGGGGACTTGTATGACGAAGTTCACACCATCGCACTGGAGGTCTGTGGTCAATACTTCCCTGGATGTGATGCGACTCCCACCCCCTCTGGCTGTCAAAAGGTAGTGGACAGGAGACAGAGGAAACAGAAGAGGATCAAGAGGATCAGGTGGACCGGAAGACGGACGATATACCTGCCCCAAATCGGGTTGATACAGGTTAGTGTGATCCCGTACTACCAGTGGACACCTCCTGCTGGTACAGGTCAGTGTGATCACGGAGGTGAGCAGAACGACTCGAGAAAGGAGAGCAACAAGCAAACAAAGTTGGCCGAAGCAAAGTCTCACGAGAGCGAATGGAAGAAGTCGCCTGGAGCAAAGTCTCACGGAACCGGAGGGGGAATAGCAAGCGAGCGAGTCAACAGGAACGGGATCTCGCGGTGCCGAGGAGGAAAGTGCATGGGAGGCCAGATGAGTCAGTTGGATGCCATTGAGACGGCTGACGCAAATTTGATGGGAGTGCCCGTGAATCGAATGATGTACCTCAGTACTATATGTGGTTGCTCTGCCCATGAGGGCGGGGATGGTTTACCAGTCATCTTTCATCCCCTGAGACAACTCTGGGCTTTTTCCCTGCACATGAAGACCACAGGAATGGGTACTCTGTGACGCGCTAGCCTTGAACCGTGAGACCATTCAGTCTAAACTTGTGGCAGTCAGTGTTGCGCAAGCAAAGCAGATTTGCCATGACTGGACTAGTCAATGGGAAACACTAGTGCTCGAGTCCAGGAGTGGTCAACATGGTGAGTTATGGCGACGGACGGAGCGACTTCTTATCGTCTGGTAAGAGGAACTGATACCCCAGTACCTGGCGAAACAGCCATCGCTCGCTGATCTGGTGTCAGAAAGCCAGTCTGCTCTTGAGGAACGCGAGAAGGATATGAAACGTCGTGTTCTCCTCAAGAAGATTAGAAAGAGGGAAGGTGGTGTAGTGAAGGTGCCACTGGTGCCAGCACATCACCCCAAACCGCGGGCTGAAGAACCCATGAAACTTGGCCCATCAAGCTTTGGTCTGCCGAGGGCCCCACCAAGGAACCAGAACGGGCAACCACAGCTCCCTCCATGATCCCCCAGTTGGAGGCAGCCATTGCCCGACAGGAGGCGGAGCTGCAGAAGGAACAGCGTCCGTGGGCACGATTGAATATTGAGGAATTGCGGCAAGAGCTGCTGAGTCAACCAGCTCAGGAATATGAACCGGTCAAGGGGGCGGATCAGACTGTTGGGTAAATGGGGCCTCACTTGCCGCCGCGACCCTATTCGCCCGAGCAATATAGCACCCGGGAGTATGCTGCAATGGAGCCACGAAACATCGATGGAGCGCAAGGTGAAGTGACACGACTCAGCGGCCACAGTCGCCAGCGTGACCCAGCTCGCATGAACGACATATTCCCCAGGAGAGGAAGACACAGTCTACAGGGGCGGATTATCAGAGTCTCCTGATGTGGCGCTATATGAATCCACCCTTTGTGAACGCGGCAGCTGAATTCGAGGAGGAAGAGCAGGCGGACCAGACACGCCGCGGTAAGTCTGCTGGGCGAACGCGAGGGCACTTGCTGCACAGCTGACACTGCCACAACAGCAGCTATATTTCGGACGATGAATCCTACCCAGTCGAGGTTCCCCGTAGTGTGAGATGCGGTCGGCCGAGGAGGACCTACTGACCCACAAGCAGGGAAATAAAGAATCAGTGTGGGATTTCATCACCCGATTGCTCTACATGGCACATAAAGCATATGGAGAGGACGTAGTATGCTGGTAGACTGCCGTGCGGAAGTGACTGGAGTTGGGTTTGTCATCTGCCTCGCTGCGGCGGACGTATGATGATCTCATACTGCAGCCTGGAATCACGCTAGCCATCATCCAGACGGAGTTGGTGCAATGGGAAAGCGGGATGATCCAGGCAGGTATCGCACCTTCATGGCACAGGAGAAGTAGCAGAAGAACAACCAGAATCCACAGCATGCTCCCATCGCCACCGTCGTTAAAGTGATGCTCTCCCTGCAGAGAGTGGGGAAAGGCAGAAAGTCCGGACAGGCTAACATAGCCCAGAATAAGGAGAAGGACACGAGCAAGAAGGCACTGAGATCTGCCCATGGTGGCGCCCACGGGCCAGGCCGCAGTCAAGGACATAGCAAAGATGTGGAATCAGGAGGATCCGAGCCAAGGGGTTGTAGAAGGGGGTTTGATCCTACCAGCGAGAACTGCTGGAAATGTGACAAGCCAGGCCATGTGCGCATGGACTGCCCGGAAGTGACCAAACCGGAGCTACAGGAATGGAAAGAGAGATCTGAGAAACTGTGCCGATGATTTCGCTTGACACGCAAACAGACTGAGAAGACAGTCACTCCTGTGATGGAGGGGAAGAGCGCAACCGCCAATCCCTGACAGGAGTCGTCAGAAAACGAGTAAGCATGGAATACGCCGCCAATTCCCCCTGCTGACATTATACAGTGCGGCAGCCCGCCGAGGGCTGGGAAGGCGATGTGTTGCAGTGGAGATGCAGATGTTAGCCGGGAGACAGAGCTAGGGTGCTGTGGACATCTGCGGTCAAGTGGGGCTGCGAGACAAATGGATTGTCGGGATCTGGAGCCATGGGGTCATTCTACCCAGAAGACATGCACCAGTTCACCAAGGGCGGGACGCAGTGCGGCCGCGCGATCCCCGTCGCTGAACTCAGGGACAGCCTTGCCGTTGGACGCAGTTCCAGCATATGCAGGGGGTTTGTCTCTACTGTACCCCAACCGGAAGGACTCGACGGGTCAGCTAACTACACCCAGTAGTGAACCTGATACCGAGGGGTACGGACACCATGACAACGAGCAGGATAGAGGGCTCGTCGTTCGTTAGCACAAAGAGTCCACTAGATCTTTTGGAAGGTCAGTAGAGCAATTTTCGTCACAGCAAGAGGTGGGGAGTACTTGCTTGAAGGAGCTGCCAGACGCAACACTGGACGAGAGGCTTGGTTTCCTGGGCAGGAAACGGCCAAGCAAAGGAGTAGAACCTAGCCGGGTGGACCTGCGGTACCACTGCCTGGTGGGGAGGGAGTCAGGGCTCTGCCATCCCCTGGCAAAAGCCCTGCTGTGTGGACTCGATTTACCATACACTGCTACTCTCGATCCTAATATTGCAAAGGATGATGTCAGGAGCAACGTCACAGCCAGCACACTCTCCTTGCGGCACTCTGGTTGGGAACCAGAGGGGTCAGGTGGGGAAACAGTGTATCAATGTCAGTAGGTGGATGCCGAATTTGCCATATGAAGAACTTTGGGACTGTCGGGCGCCATGCTGGTGTGCCGTGTCACAGTTTGGATCAACAATGGTCCAATGGAAACGTGCCTGGAAACTGGAGCGACGTTCAGCTTGCTAGCAAATAAATTCTACAAGGAACACAGCAAACAGCTGCTGACATGCTTCAGCCTATGTCTTTATTATTCATTTGTATTCTTCATTCATACATCAATCACATACATACATATATATATAACAGACAATAGCTACGTCAGCCTATCATAATGAAACTGCTGTGTACTCTATACCTCGGACATAGTGACAATTAGTACTAGACGCATTGTTACTGCTGCGTGGTGGTTATATACACAGACACCAGACATGCTGACATGCTTGTCTGCATGTTCACCTTGAACCATATGATCACAGAACGTGACTTACATACATGCTTCATGATTAAGTACGTTTCACCTTGATCTACATACTGAGGCTAACAACATGTCATATCACTGGACACAAGTGTACACAGCTGTACGAGGTGCATTACCAATCGAACTGCGTAACATCCCTTTCTTACAAAATTAAATTAAGACATTAATTTAATTTGATACTCATTCATCAAGTATTACAATATAATGAGACATTACGTATTTAATAATATATAACAAAGAAACCCTAACATTTACATACCCTATATTACATCTTGTAAAATAGTATTCACATTATCCTTAATTCTTAACATGACATACTTATGGTTAAGATCTAAACATTAAACATTTTAACAATCGAACATATCAAGTATAATACCAAAACCAAAACATAGTACGAAGTATAGATGTAGCTACATATGTATGTTCATTTATACATTAATCGATCAGGTGGTTTACTAACTCTACTTGACTTCCTAACTGGGTCAGATGTAAACTTAGTTGGCTTTGTCTTAACAGTCTCTGGGTTTTGTTTACTGCACATGGGTGTTGGGTTATTGTTTAAGCTATTTTCTAACTGTGTCTTATTGTTAGATGTTTCAGATGTGTTTGTCTTAACATCATCTTGGATATCTCGCTGGTATGTGTATAGGTTTGCATGGGTCGTGGCTAACTTACTACTACGCTGCACATCATCTTGTATCTGCTGATGCACACGATCTTGAGTTAACTTTTCAGCTAGCTTTGGAGAAATTTCACGTATGAACTTACGATTACGCCTAATCTGAGAACCTGAGTGAGTTTTAAGTAAGTAACTACGCGGGTCACCACTATAACCTAAGATTGTTGCTGGCTTCCACTCGGATCCAGGACATTCTTGGAACATCACTTGCATTCCAGGCATGAGCTCGGTAAGTTCTTTAGACTTCTCATTGTAATTTTCCACAACTCCTCCCTTCCTCTCTTCAAAATAAGTATATAGCTCATCAGGAAGTTTTCTTTCGCTATATCTTACGGGAAGGCTTGACCTTATACTTCTACCATAGAATATCGTTGCTGGAGCTGGCATTTTATGATCTATTGGTGTTGTTCTTAGATCGAGTAGTGTCTTACGTAGACACTTTTTGTCCAACATAGCTTTCTTAAGGATGGGCTTGACGTAACCAATCATGCGTTCAGCATAACCGTTACTTTGACTGTATGTGGGACTAGAAGTTTTGTGGGTGATTTCCCAATCATTCATGAAGTCCTCGAACTCCTTAGAATCATATTGTGGTCCATTGTCACTGTAACAGACTAATGGCTTTCCGAAGATAGAGAAAATATCTTTGAAATACTCAATTACTTCTGAAGACTTTTCTGTTTTTAGGAGTCTACACAGGAAAAACTTTGAAAATTCGTCAGCTACAATAACATATTTACGACCTTTTAAAGTGAAGATATCAGTATGAACCGCTTCCCAGGGTTGAGTTGGGACTGATCTTTCCAACATTGGGTCTCTACTTTGCGATCTTTGAAATCTTTGGCAGAATTCACAGTCTTTAACCGTGTTAATCACATCCTTATTAAGGCCTGGCCAATACACGCTTTGTTTGGCTCGGTCGACACACTTGACCTCACCCTGATGAGTTGAATGTATCTTTTCTAGGTATTGTTGTCTCAAAGCTGTTGGTACTACGCGTCTATTTCCATAGAATACTAGGCCATCTTCCATGTTCAGACAATCTCTAATAGACCAATATGCTTTTAAACAAGTCGGTAAACTCGAGGATCTGTCTGGCCAACCTGAAATAATGACTTGTATTAGACTTCTTAAGACTTCATCTTTGTTGGTATATATCCCAAGCTTCATCATTGTATCAGAGTTTTCTATTATACCATGGATCGTATGCTCCAGTTCAATAGTACTCCCGGAACTTGGCTGAACTCTTGATAGATAATCAGCAAAGATCATCTTTGCCCCTGGCTTATATGTGACTGTCACATCATATGGCTGGATGCAAAGTAGCATTCGCTGCAATCTTGGTGGGCACTCAGACAACTGCTTAGTGACTATTGTTTCAAGAGGCTTATGGTCGCTATGTATATTAACGTGCTTGCCATAAACATATGTATGGAACTTTTCAAGAGCAAATACAATGGCTAAAAGTTCACGTTCAATATTAGCATATCTTGCTTCAGTCTGGGTGAAAGACGTGCTTGCAAAAGCAATGTGCCTATCATTCTGGATCAGAACTCATCCCAATCCAGATAAACTGGGGTCCACCTCAAGTGTAGTTTCTTTTTGTGGATCAAAATACTGAAGTGTTAAGTCTTTGTGGATATGCTTTTTATTTCTTCAAAACATTTGTTAAGTTCAACTATCCACTCAAACACTGCTGACTTTTTGGTGAGTTGCCTCAACAATTTGGCTTTATCACTCAAATTTGGTATGAATGGTGCTAAATAGTTCACCAGTCCTAGAAATGATAATAATTCAGTTGTATTTTCCGGGGGTTTTCGCGACTTTATGTCGTCACACTTTTTGGGATCCGGCTTCATTCCGGATTCATTCCACATCATTCCAAAGAATTGGACTTCTGCTTGCCTAATCAGACACTTTTCAGGTCTAAAAACCAAACCATTATGTTGTGCGCTTTGAATGAGCTTGTGTAATGCTATGTCATGGTCCTCAGGTGTTGACCCATACACAACAAAGTCGTCAGCTATCCCTATCACACCACTTGTGTCGGTGCAAGGGGACGCTTCAATATGTCGTCCATATGCTTTTGGAATATGTCTTGGCTAACACACAGACCAAATGGTAAACGGAGAAACTTGTATTTCCCTACGGGGGTTTGGAACGTACACAGATCCTGACTTTCACGATCCAGAACAATTCCCCAATAGCCATGTTTGGCATCAAGTTTCGAGAATACCTTTGCATTGCACATCTTGTGTGTTATTTCATCCAAAGTTGGTGCTCTGTAGTGAGTACGCTTAATGGCATTGTTTAGGTGCCTTGGGTCAAGGCAGATCCGAAGATCACCATTTGACTTTCTCGAAAAGGCTAAACTATTTACCCACTCAGAGGGAATATCATCATCACACTTCGCTATGACACTTAGATCGACCATTTCATTTAACTTGTTGACAATTTCAGTTTTCAAATGCACAGGGTACCGCCTTGGTGCGGCTATTACCGGTTGTGCACCTGGCTTAACCTCAATATGATACTTCCCTGGCAATCTGCCTAGTCCAGTGAAACACTGCTTATATAGGCTTTGCAAGGTTTCAACACTAGTAAGAGGTTTCTTGAATTTTGTTTTATCATATTTTAGTTTAGTACTTTTGTTGGTTATAGTACTCTTGGTTTTACTGTGTGTAGATTTTTTATCAACCGCACAGCATTGTACCGAAGTCACAACACTTTGGTTAATACTACTGTCAGTATTGTTGTCAACATTATGGTTAATACTGTGCATACTGTTTGCACAGTTTGAACTTTCGTCGATGCATAAGATATCATCACACATGCATATTGATGGTGAATTTGCAATACCAGTTGGACCACTTAGGGGGTTGTTAGTAGTCACAACATCGGGGCTATTGATACTAGAACCATCATTTTTGCATGTATCATCAGTTTCGTGGGTCTTGGCACTTCCGGCACTACCCAAATTCAACGAATCGTATGATTGTTGATTTGTTAAAGGTACATCAGTACTTGGCATCACGACCTCAGACTGACACTTCGACCTAACTAAAGCATCTAATTGTGCTACGTGTTTGCTATAGTTTGATATGAGATCGGATTTAGCTACAGTAATGATCCCTAAGCCAATACTATCAGAACAGGAAAATATTGCTGGACCCTCTGTACTAACTACATAGAACTTACATGACAACCACCTACTTTTGCCAAAACGACACTTAGCATAGTATTTACCCATTGGATACATCAACGTACCATTCACTGCGGTCAAAACACTACTACTAGGTGTTAAAAGTTTTACTATGGACTCATCTGACAAATCCTTGAATATCATTCTAAGTACCCTTAATGGCATGATATTACAATTTGCACCAGTGTCGCTTTTAACTTCAAACTTATACATAGATTTCTTATTAGGCACTCTTAGGTCTAGGTTACATATAATCTGCATGTATCTATCATTATCAACACTATACAAACTGTCTCTACTAGACGTACACACAACTTTACTCACAAGTACGTGTCCAACGTGTCCTACGTTCAGACCTGGCTCATCCCCGGAGTCACTCTCGTCACTTGGTTGGTCGTCGTCGTCATCCTCGTCGCTGCCATCTGCTGAGACGCCTTTCACGCTGCGCCGCTGTTTCCTCTTAGCTGGCGTCTTCCTGCGCAAAGCATTGCTCTTGCCCTGGCCGCGTTCCTTCTGCGCCTTGGGGCACAACTTGCTGCCTCTCCAGTGTCCCGTAGACCTGCAAGCTAGGCAGTCTGAATCGAATGCAGGACAGTTCCGTGGTTCGTGCTGCCGCAGACACCTCTGGCACACCTTATCCACTTTGCTGCTCCTCACATAATCCACTGATTTCCCACTGAATGCACCGCAATTCAGCTGGGTGGCTTCGTAAGCCTCGGCTTCCGTGATGGCATCCATTAGCGCTAAGTCATTGCCCTTAGCAATCAACTTCTTCTGCAATCCTGGCCACACGGTTCCCTTGATAAGCTGGAATGTAATGTTCGAGTCCGCCTCATCTTGTGCTGAGTATCCGCAATCTTTGGACTTATTCCGTATTCTGACCACAAATTCACTGACACTTTCACTTGCACCTTGGGTCAGGGAAGAGAGCTCGAGTCTGGCACACCACTTGTTCACCGTACCGCGCATGTGCTGCTGGAACTTGTTGAACACGTTGTCGACTTGCTTCTTCTCCTGATCGCTCATGTTCCACGCCGCCATGAGTTTGACGCCGCATACACCTGCGCTTGCTACCACATGATGCCACTTCTCGTCATCAGGAATCTTGTTGATCACGAAGTACGAGTCCATCATTGCACGCCACTGTTCATAGTTACGTTTTGGGTTCTTCTCACTCCATTTCAGCATCGGCAGTGGTATCCCTCCCGCAACTTGTGCTTTCTGAGCTGACTGGACTTGGCTTGTCAGCTGCTGAAGAATTGCTGGCAGTAATCCCAGGTTCACACCTGCGGCCTCACCTGGCTCGTTCTGTGGTTCTGGATCCCCCATCACAACTTCTTCACCGCACGCTGGACAACCTCCTGGTCACTCGCACACACAAGACAGCACGTCTCGCAACCAAAACTTTTCCACGCTTGACACTCCCAGTTCTTACACTCAGTCTCTTACTCTTGGTCGTCGGCTGTATTGCTGGTAATTGCTGGTAATCACTTACACCGCTGCCACCATGTTAAACATGTGAGTTGATCCTGACGTGTCGACTGCGGAGTGATAACTATCCTTTAACTTCCAATGTCTTTATTATTCACTTGTATTCTTCATTCATACATCAATCACATACATACATATATATAACAGACAATAGCTACATCAGCCTATCATAATGAAACTGCCATGTACTCTATACCTCGGACATAGTGACAATAGTACTAGACGCATTGTTACTGCTGCGTGGTGGTTATATACAGACACCAGACATGCTGACATGCTTGTCTGCATGTTCACCTTGAACCATATGATCACAGAACGTGACTTACATACATGCTTCATGATTAAGTACGTTTCACCTTGATCTACATACTGAGGCTAACAACATGTCATATCACTGGACACAAGTGTACATTCATCATTGAGTTACCCCTCTTGTACAACCCTCTCCCAGAGAAGTAGTTTCATCTCAAAGTGTTCGTGAGCCTATTCCCGATCGGCGGAACATTGAAACAGGAGCAACATGGGAAGTTTGTACCGCTGGGATTCACCTCCAAAACTCTGTGCAAATCGCGTCAAGTAAACTGTGCAACAAAGAGGGAGTTCTACGTGGTCGTCTTCTATATGCATTACTTCTGCGACATCACACGATGAACCATGGTGGTGATCTGGACCGATCATACTGCCCTCACGTGGGTGCAGGACTATCACCAGTTGGACAACATGTACATGCATTGGCTGGTGGAATTGGGATGGTATAAGCCCTCGAAGATTCACCATTTCCCCGGGAAGCTGAACGAGGTAGCCGACAGCTTGTCGTGCAAACGCAAGGCGCACCCTGAAACGCAGGGCCCCTTTGAGAGGCGTAAGTTGTGCAGGCTGGGAGACTGTCCGGATCATAAGTTTCACCAAGCAAAGATGGACAGGTGTCGCGATGAGGATTCAGATGATTCAGAGGTGGATCCGTAAGGAGGGACAAGCCTTTTTGGCCAGACGACTTACGTTGGGAATTTGTGGCACGGGACGTAGACTCCGATGACGAGGATGACGGTGTTACATTATTTTGGTAATCAATGTTAATGTTCTCAGAGGAGCTTGCTTTTATATGGCATTATATTGTTTTCAAAATTACATAAAAACTATACTATTCACTTTTACCTAAGTGCACTGTTATAATTAATTCAGTCATTCATTCATATGCACAGCAATGCATGTATTTGTATGCATGTAGTGTAAAATAACATCATACATTTTGTATATAATGCATTCTTTCTATGCTAACATAAAAATATGGCTCATGCATTCTACTAAATTTTACATATGATTAGAGCGTGCTATGTGTAAATTAATTATGTTTAATATAAAATTCAGATAACAAATATTACTGCTGAATATAAAGATCCAATACTACAATTGAAATAGCATACTACATGTACACTAGGAAAAGATATAATCTTTGACTTACATCCTGTCTTTCAGTTGACACATCCCGGCTTCTGCTGCATGTATGTGTGCGGTGTGTGAATATACTGGGAATAGCATCGCTTTTAAATAGCTTTCTTTTCTGTGTTGTGGTCTTATCCTTTGCACACTTAAAATCATCTTTTACAAAATGATTAGAACAAAGTCGATAATCTTGTCCAAAAACTAGTTTCCAGTCTTTTCGTGACACCCTTTTAACCCAAACACTCCAAAGTTTCTTGTCATTGGGGAATCTATGGAATGTCACTCCAACAGGAGCCTTATTAATTATTTTTTGTAGTATAATTACATCCGTATGCAACACAAAATGGCATCTTTAATACAGATAAATATCCAATTATATTCTTTCTGTAAATGTTTTTTCAAAACTATTTTCATATATGTTTTTATTTCACTTTTACCATGAAGCAGAACAAATATCACTATACAGTCTATATGGAGCAAATGGTCAGAGGAGCCCAAACTGCTGCTAGAGGCACAATTCTGACAGCTGATTGGCTGTTGAGCCTAAGATGGCTGAGACTAGAATGTTTGCATGCAACATAAAGTGAACACAGCTTTTATTTTTTTATTTTTCTTAATAGTCATTCCTTGCATGATTATAATTGTGGGGCTAAAATGTTAAGATCAAAATTTTGTTTGATATAAAATAATATCATGCCAAGGGTTTCCTTTTCCTTTAACATCGTTTACACGTTTGTGGCCAAATGTTAACAAAAAGAGTGCCAATCACCCCGATGATGACATGGGATTTCTGTATGTTGAAACCAATGTAGTGTTGATCAATGTTCTAATATATGTTAAGATATATGTTCTGATTGACAGGGAATCAGCGTTTCACTTAAAAATATTGGGTGTCACTTTATGTTGAAACTATCAGTTTGTAATTAAGTGTTTAAGTAGAACGATAAAGTAGTGATAGAATAGGGATTGATTTTGTATTATACATTTTTTGCATTAATTTTATTGTTACAATAGAATTTGTATGGGGTAAATAAAATAAAAACGTATTCAGTATAATTGAATTATGTTACTGTTCATTGGGTTTACTAGTTCATATTTAATGAAACGTGCCTATTGTTGAAATCTGTGTAGTTATATTGAAATCATCACTTTGTAATTAAGTGTTTAAGTAGAATATAGGCATCAAGAGGATTTGTACGATCTCTAAATACTCTGTTTCTCCTTATATTACGTTGGTTCATCAAATACAGTGCTAAATACAGCGCCATCATAAATAATTTTCCTGAAGAAATACTATATAGAAGTCACAGAGACCCATCTTCACAATTTAGAGCCACATAATGTTCGAACCAAATCGTTCATGGTTTATAGTAGAAATCTGATCGCTATTGTAGACAAAAGATATTTGTGCAACACGATGAACGTCTAAAGGTACTGTTATCGTGTGGATTTATGCGATAACGATGGCGAGACACTTTTATGCAACTGGGCCCAGGACTTCATTTTGCAGCTGATGTTCCTGGCGCGCAAAGCGTATGGGCAGGACATCAAGAAACGAGAGGCAGCTGTCATCAAGCGGATCGAGTTAGGTCTGGGCACAGCCTCACTCCTGCACACGTACGACAAAGTTACCGCGCAGCCTGTAGGTTTGACGGGGCTGATGCAAGAACTGGTGCGTAGAGAGAGTTGTGACAACCCCGGGAAGTACCAGACATACAACGCGAAGGAGAAAGAGAAGGAGAACGCTGCAAAGCCCTAAAACCCTCCCACCACGAATGTAGTGTGGCAGAACGAGGTGATGGATCAGTAGAACATGGTGCAGTTGACAGGACAGGCAAAGGTTGCTAAGGAAAAAACGTCAGGGAAGGGCACGTTGAACTCTCAGGGGGGCAGCCGTCAGAAACGCGGCACCAGGGGAGCAGCCTGCAGGAGATCGGATGGAGCCAGTCAGGGTCACGGCCGGGAGTGGACAATGGATGCTGGAAATGTGGTCAGATGGATCACTACCGCTACCAGTGCCCAGATCCGACCAAAGCAGAGTTGGAGTCGTGGAAGCTCCAAGCGCATAAGCAATGAGAACAAAGCGGAGGCGGACAGATGGATGGCGGGCCGCAGGCAAATGTGAAGAAAGCCAAGGATGTCCAAGCTGAGGTCGGGACGGACCCTCCTTCCCTGGTCACTTCGCCAGAGGGAAAAGAAAAAGCAGGGAGAATTGGCCGCAAATTCCCCCTGCTGGCTTGACATCAAGCGTTGGAAAGCTAGCAGGTGATGGTGTGTTGCAGCTGACCTCGTACGAGGATTCGCTGGGGAATGGTCAGGCTGACTCGGGAGAGCCAAGGAGTTGTGCAGCACCGAGGGCGCCGGGATCTTGCTGGGCTGAGTCCCAGAGACTTTCCAAGACGCCAGGTGGCTTAGTCCAGGGTCCTAGGGCAAGCAAGCCTGGGGGAGAACCCTACCAAATGGAGAAGGGAACCGGGGAGGCTGATCGACGCCCGCCAGGGGTGAGCCCGCTCTCCGGGTCTCAGGATCTTAGAACTTCGTCTTCCAGAGGAGGCAGTGTTGCTGCGAGTCCTACTCTGCTGACGAAGAAGCTCGACCCGTGCTGCATGACGTCTGGTGATCTTAGCTTAGGCGTGGACAAGGTGAATCCAGCGACAGGCAAGAAGGATGGGCCAGGGGTAGCGCGGAAGCCGGGTGTGAGTGTCGTTCCTGCTGATGCGCCGGTGCGCGACGGGGGACTCAATCCTTGCAGACAATGCAGCTCGCAGACGACTAAGCTAGCGCCGAGGGAGTGAGGAAGTACTCTCAGTTTGGGCCAAGATTCAACACAGGACGCCAGGCTTGGTAGTCCGGACAACAAAGAGCCAAGCAAAGGTGTAACATAGAAACGGATGAGGATTGAATTATGTCTAATTTTGTTTTGTTTCATGGTATGATAATTTCAGTATCAAATTTCCGTAACAAATAAAATTTACCCTGCTCGACCACCTCCGGATGAGTGATTCTAACCTTTCCGATCGTAAAGCATGATGGGGAAGGTTGCGTGCCCGATTACGCAGACAGGCCACACCCTAAAGTTGAGGATTAATTTAGGTCTGTATAATATAAAATGGGATAGCAGTAGTAGTAGTTCTTAAAGCTGAAATAATAAAGTGACAGTCAGTGGTTTGCAAGCTTGCACATGTTTCATACATGTTACCTTCTGTCCTATAATGTACTTCTTAACCAACAACTACAGTTACCTGTAGAGTTTATTTTCATTATAACCGCACATACAATGTTGTACAATATTCTTATGTGAAGCATTTGTTATAAAGTTGTTAGAATGTATGTAATTCTTAATCGTGCATTTATTTTTCTTCAAAATATTGCCGTTTTCTTGCCGTTTGTTTGAATGGCTGCCATATTGGAAGCCATTTTGAAAAAAAAAATTATCTTTTTGTCAGAAAACATTTCAGCTTACAAAATCCTCATCATCTTGACACCAACATTTTGTTTCTATGTGTTAAACAACTAATTTTAGCCATATTCGTCATTTTCATGGTGGCCATTTTAAAAAACGGCCATAAAAATTGTTGCCCATGGTAAATTTTTTAGCATCCGGTGGATTTTAGCTCTATGGGGCCTAAGGATACCAAATCACTCAAAAAACCTTTTTGTAGTCTTAACTTCCGGGTTTGCAATTTGGCAAGTAGACTATATATCTAAAACATGTTATTGCCCTCTTACAGATTTGTTTTAATTTTAAAGCATTTCACATACTTCAGCTGTAGTTTGTTTTTATTTAAAGCTACAGACCGAAATGTTATTGTTCTATACCCCTTTTGTAAAACCGTTTTTAAGACTGAAGTCTCTTTTTCAAAATACATCAGAAACTTTATCTCCATGATCCACAAACAACCTCTTCAAATCTTTCGACAGAAACTTATCTTCAAAATTCTTTTCCAATGCCTATGTTCTTTTGATAAACATTTGATTGGGTTCACATTACAAATCAATGGCGTTAAGCATGGATATCTACAAAATATTAGGAATATAGACCATCACTTCGCTATACAGTTTGTTCAGCTTGTTTTTCAAGGAGTTTTGTTTCTTAGAATACTTGGCGACTGTTTGGTCATTGTTGTATTTTTCTGAAGGTGCAAGCACTGACTACCTGCGGTTCTATATGCTGTATTAATGTGTATATTATGTTTATGAGCATCGGGATGTTGATTTCCCATCCACAAAGTAGCGAGATCCTCTTGGGAAAGTAGTAATTCATTGACCTCACCATCACCCATAATCAAGAACAAAAGACAAAGTGATGAGAATAGTTCACTTCTTTCATGGTCACTTGTGAATCTATGTTAGACAGTACAATATCACAGCTGAAAATTGTTGCCACCTGTCATAATTTGCATGAACAAACATATTATGTAAACAGGGCCTTTCTTAATTAAAGTTTTAAAAATAACTATACAATGTGAACAGCATTAGTGATCACTATTTGAAATAAGATACAAGAGCTTTGCAAAGCTGCTATTTGAGTCATACCTGTAGTATGATTACGATAAACAGAACTAGTTATTTAGTATTTCAAAACTGGCATTTGGCAAAAGCAAACGCAAGAAATAAAAAAAAACAATTCTATATAACAAAAATAACTGTTGACACCTATGAGATGGAGAGAGCTCGCACAAACTTTATCATGGACAAAAATGTGGGCCATGGCAATCCAAGTACGAAAATGTGCAGACTTGATTTTTGATTCTCCTACCCGAAAAAATAGTCACTCGGCCAAAACACTAGTTAGGAATATTTTAGAAATAAGTAAGTATATATATCTAATAAAGAAAACCAATTCAAAGCTGCAATATGGTAGATATCTTTTCTATTCACAGTCTGAGGATCTTTTCAGTGGCCAGATTGATTATTGAATAATATATTGAATAATATTATATTTGATTATTGAATAATAATCATAATAATAAATTTCTTAATTTGTGCAGCTCTGTTTAGCTCCGAACAATGATGTAGTATAAGCTACTGTATATTAAGTGTATGATAATTGATAAAATTGATAATTTTCACCTTTCATGAATTAGAAAACTATTTTTTCCTTCGCTCAATCTGTGCTGTTCTTTGTTCACAATTACAAAGATATGGAAGCTGCCATTAGAAATTGATAATGATTATGAAATCATGCAGGTTCGTTGCTTTTTAAACTATTTTATTAGTGAGTTTTATGATAAATCGAAATTAGCCAGTTTCCACTTTCTGCTCACCAGACGTCAGTAAAGGCAATCGTAGCATGCAGAGAATTATTGTACATGATGAATTATTGGTATCTTCTAAGTGAAATATACTGGTGAAAAAATGTTTCATTCTAAATATTATGCACATTAACTTGACGCCTGTTCTGCTGCTGTAAACATTTATTGAATTTTCCACACCCATATATAATATTTAATAAAAGAAATACAATGTTGCAATATGGTGTATATTGCTATTAACAAAAAGATTTTTTTTCTTATTCACAATCTCATGATCTATTCAGTAGCTAGATTGATAATTAAAACAGATAATAATAAAATTTCTCAATCATTTCAGCTCTTTTTTGCTCTTCACACTCTCAGGATTTATTCTGTAGCCAGATTGATCAAAGAAAAGTCAAAATAATAATATTCCTCAACCAGATCTGCTCTTCGTTGTTCATAACCATTCGGCAGAATAGGCTATTGTGTTATGAGTTTGTACTGAGTATTGTAAGTTTATGATAATTTACAGAATGGAAGAATATTCAACTCTATGTATTAGAAAACTTTTTTTTCGTTCCCTTTCATTTTGTGCCGCATTTTTATACAATCACAATAATATGGACACTACCATTGAACATTGATAATGATTATGAAATCATGCAGTTTCATTGCTTGTCAAACTCTTTTGTGGCTGACTTATTTGACAGATCATAAATAGCCAGTTTTCCACTTTCTCCAGAGACCCGTTGCTCAATTATCTATTTATAGTGTCTTTTAAGTGAAACATAATGGTGAAGACAGTTTTTATTTTAAAGTTATGTATATAAATGTGATTCCTGTTCTGCTCCTATAAACCTTTGGCGAAATGACCACACACACATACACATTGGTTTTTAGAAGGTAAAATGTAATTTATAATAATTACACTATTAATTGCCAAAAAGCATTGCTGCAGTATCATGGAACAACTGTAAATTGTAACCTATTACCCTATACATTCAGTATCTAACGGCAAACCCAAGTTTTTCTACACCTATCTTAGTCTCTCTCTCTCTCTCTCTCTCTCTCTCTCTCTCTCTCTCTCTCTCTCTCTCTCTCTCTCTCTCTCTCTATATATATATATATATATATATATGTGTTATATTTAGCAAGATTTGGCTACTTGTAATGAAGATCTAGATTGATTATTATTATATTAAAACCAGATAATAATAAAATTTCTCAATCATTTCCGGCTGAAACCTTCACCCTGTCTGTTCTGCTCTTTGTTAACAATTAAAATGAAATGTAAGCTGCATTAGAAAATTGATAATGAATATGACATCACACCGTCTCATTGCGTTTCAAAATCTATCACCAGTGCAATATGACAGATCATGAATAGCCAGTTTTACACTTTCTCCCCACCATGTAATAGTTTGATGGATACTATTACTGATGTTGTAGCTCGATGAAAGGATCTGAGACATTACTCAACTAGACTACATTTAATAGTCATTCATCATCAAAACGTTTCCCATCCTGGATTGTCCTTGTCTCTAATAACACTGGTCTATTTCTTAAACGCTCATACCACGTGTGTTTGAGGGTTTGACCTCATTATTGGCTTTGTCCATTGTAATGACGATGCAAACTGGATATGTTTTAAAGACGCGGACACATAAGATTTCATGGGGTATTTCCCAGAATCCGTTATGTTCAATCATGAATAACAAATTTCCTGCTTTCAGTTCAACTTGATTAACATATATAAAATTTAGACACCAACAGTAATTGCATCTGGGTAGCATTTTACCTCATATTCCCCATATACAGGTTGCCACTAGGATCTGTAAATCTATGGCGCTCAGACTTTTTCCTAAATTGACAATATTTATAATATTTATTGAATAGAAGGCACTCCAAAATACACTTTCGACACACTCAGTATGGTGGTTGATATTCATGCTGCTATAGGATGCTGTCCATCAGATACAGACAACGGGGATTGTGGATAGCGTTGGTGAGGTAGTGTGTACCCAAGACTTCATGGCTTCCGGAGATGTCGAGGTGGAACCAGGTAGTCTCATTGATGAGAGAGGTACAGGCAGATTCCTTGACGCCCAGAATTAATTGCTGAACGGATCCTCTAAAAATCACCCACCACCTGTAGATCCTCATGTGAGATAACAAGATTCCACTGTGTGTGACATTGCTCCGGAAGGTGGGTAGGATGTGGTTGGATCCAGATTAGACATCTGGTGGCCGAAGACATGTAGCAGGAATCTGAGAAGAGCAGGATGTGGATTCACTCCGAAGGTGTGTGTGTACAAGAAGAGTGAATGTCCGTCCCGTTATATTGTGCGGGGAATCCTATTTTTGTGCCATAGTGTAAGTTGATCCTGTTCACCAGGGGGAAATAATCCACTTCCGGTTTGAAAGGGGAGTGATGTGCTCATACAGACTGTGTGTCCATATCCGTGGCGACATTGGTGAGATATATGCATGTGGATTCCTGGGATGTCCAGAGTAAATTGCTTAATGGATAATCAAAAATCACTTACCACCTGTAAACTCTCACAAGAGACCAATAGATGTGCAAGTGTAAGAAAATACCAGGTGTATCTCATATAATACAAGGTGAGCAGGGTGAACACTGCATTGATGCTGCGAGTGAAAAGCTGCATCCAGTTGGTGATGAGTAGGTAAGAGAGTTTGTATATGGAGAGCTTGTAGTAGATAATAGTGATCCATAATCCCGGTTTACAGTTCCATTTCCAGTAACCTGGTTGCCCAGGTGTGGAGTGAACATTGGTGGGAAATGAGAGATAGATTCCTATGATAGGCAGAGTTAATTGCTGCCCAGGTCATCAAAAACCACTGACCAAACTCAAATTACCACATATTCAGGACCACTCCCTAGGGAGTATGTGGTATACCGGCAAAGGAACCGACAGGTTCGAATTTCATAGTGTACCAGCCGGCTCACTAGAATGTGGCCGACTGGGTTAGCTTGCACACCTTGAAAAGGGGTGGCAGGATGTTTATGGTGTCGTATAGTGGACCTGAAGTGTGGGCAAGGGGAATCGAGGTAGATCCATATTTTCAGCATGATTTTGTTGAAAAAGGTGCCGTGGCTGAAATAGTAGATCCAGATGTGCCCAAAGTTCCTTTAGATTGTGGGTTCAAGCATAGTTTGTTGCTGATATCCGTTGGATGCGGCTGAATAGGTTGCAAGGGTTCTCCGTGTGGAGGTTGATATTCCTGCTATTATAGGATGACGTCCATCAGATCCAGACGAAGGGGATTATGGATAGAGTTAGTGGGGCAGTGTGTACCCAAGGCTTCATGGGTGGCGCCGTGTGTACACCCTGTGTTCTTAGGAGAATTATGATTAATGGCTTCCGGAGATGTCGAGGTGGAACCAGGTAGTCTCATTGATGAGAGAGGTACAGGCAGATTCCTTGACGCCCAGAATTAATTGCTGAACGGATCCTCTAAAAATCACCCACCACCCGTAGATCCTCATGTGAGATAACGAGATTCCACTGTGTGTGACATTGCTCCGGAAGTTGGGTAGGATGTGGTTGGTTCCAGATTAGACATCTGGTGCCCGAAGACGTGTAGCAGGGATCTGTGGCAACATTGTTTGGATAGATGCAGGCAGATTCCATGACGCCCAGAGTTAATTGCTGAACGGATCATCTAAAAATCACCCACTGCCCGCAGGTTCCCACATGAAGACCAGAGATTCTACTATATATAACGTTGCTCCAGGGGAAGAGCAGGATGTGGATTCAATCCTAAGGGTTGTGTGTGTAAGTAGAGTGTAGGTCTGTCCGTACATAATGTGCGGGGAATCCTATTTTTGTGCCATAGCGTAAGTTGATCCTGTTCACCAGGGGGATAATAATCCACTTCCAGGTTATGCAGGGTTTGATGTGCTCATACAGACTGTGTGTCCATATCCGTGGTGACATTGGTGAAATATATGCAGGTGGATTCCTGGGACGTCCAGAGTAAATTGCGTAATGGATAATCAAAAATCACCCATCACCTGTAAATTCTCACGCGAGACCAATAGATGTACAAGTGTAAGAAAATACCAGGTCTATCTCATATAATACAAGGTGAGCAGGGTGAACACTGCGTTGATGCTGCGAGTGAAAAGCTGCATCCAGTTGGTGATGAGTAGGTAAGAGAGTTTGTATATGGAGATCTTGTAGTAGGGATCCATAATCCCGGTGTAGAGTTCCATTTCCGCTAACCGGGTTGCCCAGGTGTGGAGTGAACATTGGTTGGAAATAAGAGACGGATTCCTATGATAGGCAGAGTTAATTGCTGCCCAGGTCATCAAAAACCACCGACCAAAATTAAATTACCACATATTCAGGACCACTCCCTATGGAGTATGTGGTATACCCAGAAAGGAACCAAGAGGTTCAAATTGCGTAGTGTACCTGCCAGCTCACAAGAATGTGGCCAACTGGGTAAGCTTGCACACCTTGAAAAGGGGCGGTGGGATGTTTATCGTGTCGTCTAGTGGACCTGAAGTGTGGGCAAGGGGAATCGGGGTAGATCCATATTTTCAGCATGATTTTGTTGAAAAAGGTGCCGTGGGTGAAATAGTAGATCCAGATGTGCCCAAAGTTCCTTTAGATTGTGGGTTCGAGCATAGTTTGTTGCTGATATCCGTTGGATGCGGCTGAATAGTTTGCATGGATACTCCGTGTGGAGGTTGATATTCCTGCTACTATAGGGTGCCGTCCATCAGATCCAGACGAATAGGATTATGGATAGAGTTGATGGGGCAGTGTGTACCCAAGGCTTCATGAGTGGCGCCGTGTGTACACCCTGTGTTCTTAGGAGAATTAAGATTAATGGCTTCCGGAGATGTCGAAGTGGAACCAGGTAGTCTCATTGATGAGAGAGGTACAGGCAGATTCCTTGACGCCCAGAATTAATTGCTGAACGGATCCTCTAAAAATCACCCACCACCCGTAGATCCTCATGTGAGATAACGAGATTCCACTGTGTGTGACATTGCTCCGGAAGGTGGGTAGGATGTGATTGGATCCAGATTAGACATCTGGTGCCCGGAGACGTGTAGTAGGGATCTGTGGCAACATTGGTTGGATAAATGCAGGCAGATTCCATGACGCCCAGAATTAATTGCTGAACGGATCATCTAAAATTCACCCACTGCCCGCAGGTTCCCACATGAAGACCAGAGATTCTACTGTATAAAACGTTGCTCCAGGGGAAGACCAGGATGTGGATTCAATCCTAAGGGGTGTGTGTGTAGGTAGAGTGAAGGTCCCTCCCTTATGATGATGCAAAAGGTTTTTGAAGATTTGCTACCGTCCAATGCATCGTTTAATCGGTCACCATTTAAGGCCTAACATGCGCCATTAGAGGCCTGACCTTGGTGTCACTGCTGTCACCTTGTTGCCATTACCCCCAGGCATATGGACGTGATTGCTGAATGTAGAGGTGATTAATGTCAGAAACACATGCGGGTGATAGCTGCGGAAACCTAGGTTACAGTGTTAATTGGAGCATGTTTTCATTTGGCTCTCTGGCGGCCAACGCTAAACATTGGAATTTGGCTTTTCTTTTCTTCATTAGTTCAAGATGTAAACGTGTTATCAAATTGGATTATATAATGTTATTTATTTATCATAAATTGTGGATTATACAGCATGTTGGATAATGTCATTTTGGATAACTATTTTCAGTGAGTTCCAATGTTTACTTACCATTATGACTGGCTGCTTTTAACTGATGTAGCTCGAACATGATACACCACTGTGAAATTGCTAATAACATTACTAGTTTTATCATTCGACCCTACACCCCGGTGAAAAGGATGCATTGCCGGGGGTATCATTATATAGGTACACGTCTTCCCCAGTGCATTGCAGGTTACTGTCAAGTCAGAATGGCATGTTTTACTAGTGATTTTCATATTTATATGAGTTTTTTTAATAAGAAATTGACTTTTGATTTGGTTTGATTCCTATAGTAAAAGAATCGGTATTTGTAGCAAATCCAACGAAGAAACTGATACGTTGGCGGGTGTATCACTTAGTAAATGTTTTGTATTCATTATAACTGGACATTGCTACCAGATAACACTGAGATGTACACGAGTTAGCACTTGACAATAGAAATGTTTGCATGCACATTTCACATTATGTCATGTGTAGATAATGGACATGGACGTTCAACTTGAAGGTCTGTTGACTCTGACCTTAAGGATATGTTATATACCATAGAAGGCATATCCATCAATGTTACTAATGGCAATAGACTTATGATACAGTGCTGTTTGCAAAACAAAGGGAACAGAAGTAGAGCTGCTATTGCAGACAGCTGCTAACTGTACAAATAAATGGGGCCTAGTTTTTTATGAGGAAAAAATCCCAAGTTTTTGTTGTGAACGAACGCCTAACCCCCAAACAATGACTGATTGGAAATACACATATTCAAGATACGAACTCTTGCAAATATATTACACCAATAGACAACTGAAGGACAATACCCGTATTTTCAAATACCTAAAAACGAAGTTAACAAAAAAATTGAGTCTTTATACAGCACTTGCTTACTAGTCATTTTGGTATAGATAGAATTCAGTTTTGTAACGCTCTTTGGTCTCATGATGTTCTTCTCAGCATCTCTAAGTGGGCCTCTGTATGGTTCAATGACAGTGACAGCTATACTAAATGTTTAAAATCTCAGTTTACCATTGTAAAAATATCTTTCGAGACATAACAACTAAAGACATACACTAGCACAGAATAACGGAGGAGACAGTATGTGTCACAAACACAAGCACACATATCACGGTGCTTGGTGGTCGGTGTTCATGTTCAATAGATTTAAGTTTGAATATTTGAACATCATCATGAACTGTGCTAGCATACCTAGGAATATAGCCCAACTCACAAATCAGCATACGGCAAGCAATACGTTATTACCATTCATAGCAAAATATGGTATCTGGATAACTAAAATGATTAATATATGGACTTGCATATGCCCATTAAAACCTTCCGACGGAAAAGCAGTATGTATAGATCATTTTGAAAGGTAAACAATATAAGTATTTATAGTTATTTAGTGTCTTTTGCCTGCCATCAGTTGGGATGATACCAAAAGTGCAGGCCTGTTAGGACGGGCTAGCGGCCTTTTGTGGCTTTGACATTGACTCGATCCTCATAAAAATGTATGTCAATGTACGATATGGAAACATGTTTTACTCTATCAAATACTATGTTTAGAAAAAGTAGAATCTAATATGAGTAGACAAACATCTTTATTATATACCTTCTCAGTTCAGTGTTTAATGCTGTTTAATGTTGTACCTACAGTAAGTGTAAAAATGTAAATGTGCTTATTTACAGTCGAAATTCTCAGTTTGTCGTGCTCTAGCGACTTTACATATACACCAGGTCATTGGTAGCACCATTGTCTCACTATATCTTTCTCAACTCCCTGGGGAGCATACAGAATATCAGTACTGTGTTGAAAGATTGCTTACCACTCACATTAGCGTTCACTCACCTGGTCTGCACGTATTTCACGTGTAGGTACCTACTAAGTAGGAGCAGTGTGCAACCTGTTGAGGTAGGTTTGCTCAACACCCATCACCAGACCCGACCGGGTATCGAACCCACGGCCTTCTGGTCATGAGTCCAACTCCCTATCTACTCGGCCACAGAAGCATAGTATGTATAACAATATTGATATTACTGTATGCATTGTAATGACACTGCTTTGATTGTTTGATGCTAATGTTTGATGCTGATGCTCCATGGTGAAATCATGGAATATGTGATTTACTTGCTTCACTAGCCATGCTACGGTACGTTGTACATTTTATTCAACTGATTTGTTTTCATTATTATACACACTACATGTATGTACTCTGGCCATATTTATTAGACACACTTCATGTATGTCCTATAAATTTTAAGTTTACCGATACTTTCAGACTCTACATAGTACTTGTAATATATAGTCATTTCACTTAAGGCAATTATACATATGGTAAAATGAAAAACTGTGAGTCAAGTTATGTACTTGATGAACTATTGGTCTTTTTAATAAATCAGTATGGGGTTATGTGCTATTATGATGTGATCATTGATTCAATGAGACACCACTGGCTAAAATCACTGTCACCAAGAGGGTAGCATTGAGCACATGATCTACGAATACAAACACTTCTTGTGTTGTATCAGCGTTAGTAGTGAGGAAAGTGGATTTCCATCGTCTAAGTAGGCTCATATTCAATTTAATAATAGATGTAACCCGTTAAAATAGCATACATTTTCAGGGTTACCGAGTTGATGGCGTTTTCTGCTTGTACATACGTTATCATATTTGTTATATGTTAGGCACATCAATAATTTCGCAAGCATATGTTGGCCACCACAATTTAACCCTCACATATAAGTCCCGTCACAATTATAGCATGTACTTACGTATTCCGTCCAGAAGGCTGATCATGCAGCGAGGGGTTGGCAGCGTCACGCACGTCATGCAGTCTCCGACGGCGGTAGGGGGTGGGGTGGGGGCGGGGGCGGCAGCGGCAGTGGTGGAGGTGGCACATGAAGGGGCTGTGAGATCTGCAAGTGCATTGTGGTTCACATGAGGTTCGGAAGCCTCGTTACAAGGCATGCACGGTGACTGTGAGTCACTCATCTACATGCAAAACAACACATTTAGGTTGAAAGCAATACCTATGCATTTTTTGGTTTCTTTTTTTGTGGAAAAAGACACATACTATTTTACACAATCGCCATGTAAAACTAAACCGGACACCATGATATACCATGTTTTTTTACTCTTTGAAATCTATTGTAAGTTTCATGATAAATCTCTTATAATATAATGAATACATACTCGTTTTTTATCCTATGACCAACTGCAGGCTTGTACTGTGATAAATATATAGCAAAATCTTAACCTCTTTATATGACAATTTACATTGTGGCATGACCAGTGAAATACCAAACTATGTACTCTGATGTAGATTACATATTTCAAATGATCTTAAGTAGCCTACAGATACATATTTAAACAGCCATTAGTTGCTGTGATTGAACTGAGGTAAACACCATCTCCACATGACAAGGCCATTACTGACACCTGTTATGGTATCGGCGCCACGGTGGGGAGAAAGTGGAAAACTTGCTATTCATGTTCCCCCATAAATGTCACTGGTAATAGACATTAAGAAGAAATGTGATCGGCTTGTTAAGGAATCAATGGCCATTTTTCCAATATCGGCGCTTCTACATTGAATTGGGCAACAAAGCACTGCACAGATTGAGAAAACTTTACAATGGCTCTCCGATAGATGACGCCATATTGCAGCACCTTATTAATTATATTGAGTTTTCAAAAGCCAATCTTATCAGCATCAAGCCAACAAACCAACAACAGGTGCTTTGAGTGTGGCGAAATGGCGGCATGTTAATGCATATATCTATTCTTCACATAGATTTCATTGAATTGTTATATCTATGCAATGATAGGCGTACTACACGCTAGTGCAGCGATATTTTTGCACATAAATTTTCTTCCACTAATATTACGATTCTATGTAAAAGACTTGTATGAAATGGGTTGTGCTTTGAATTATGATTACAGTAATTGCACATTTTGGGACTTGAATCCACAACCATGTGTTTACTTTCCAAGCATAATGTTCCTATCCACTCTGTCGCAAACCACAGTGTGGGCCATGCAACATTGCAACAGGTCTTTGCTACATTTCATCATGTAATGAAATTGCTCGTGTCATTCGCAGATGTTGTCCTATGTCTTTCTACCATGTAACACCATGGATTAAACTAACCTACTGCTGACACAATGTTTATTCCACTACTTTTTCAGGGTATTTCCTTCCTTCAAGACACTTCATTTGAAAATTATTGGAAGGGATTTAAGGTAAAATGCCACATCTACAAAATGTTTCATGCTTCAAAGGAATGTGCACACTTACAGCAATTTCAGCATTTTCAAACTTTAAATTTGCAAATATACATATATTGACCAGGAAAAGCCACATTAAAGCAAGCATAAAAGTAAAAACCCGCATGTAAGAGCAATTTGCATAGACTGCCACTTACCTAAATAAGCAATCAGCAATTGTGCAACACCCTTGATGTTTATTCAGTCATTGGATGTAAAATCTTGACAAAATATAGGGATTGTTTTAAGGTCTTTCAGCTTTTAATGTTTCCAAAGTATATAAACCCAGCTGTTGCAACAATTGTTCATATGCTTCTTAATAAAATGGCTGTTTTACACGTCGGTCTGAAAATGATGGTTACGGCATTTTAGTGCATATTATTTCTAATAATTTACTGATTATGTGTCTCAAAATAAATATTAAATGCCAAAAAGCCGTGGAATAAACTTGTTGTCAGGATAATAGATACCAAACTTAAAGGCCTCGGTGGGGATTGCTTTGATGGGGATCCATACAGCCATTCAAATTAGGGGGGAAATGTTCCTGCTACCACGGTGACATACGTACAAACAAAACAGGAACAAACAATGGTCAAGTAAGTCAAGAGAAAACACGGAGATTGACATATAGGTGCTGTCCACATCGCTATCAAGTCAGTGGAGTGGTGATTGTGATATCAGTCTTGCATTGTACACGTATGATAATAGTGTCATGACTTAAATACTGCTAATTGTATATGCAATATTACCAGGTGAAAATATTGTTAGCATGCTGCAGACTGTAATCACGGCCATAATCTGAGAAAACCCAATCTTCTGTAACTGTTGCTTTTTGAATCGCATGGCGACATGATGCGCATGACCTCAAGAGTTATTGTAAGTGCCTTCCAAAATCACTGCGACATATACAACCATCATAGTTAATGATGCCCAGGATGAGAAATATCCTGGTTAAAGCAGTACAAAATATTCACAACGAAAAGCTGTTCACGAAAGGTTACTTGCCCTGCATGAAATTTGCTTGCCTTGACAATATGATGCAAACAGGCAAATGTTACGGGTGGAGTGGCAGACAGCTATCCCCAGCACTGGTTAAAAACCTACTTAGCGCCTGGACATTCATTGCAAAAAAACTATTATGTTGTAATCTCTTTATACTTTTTTCTGATGTGGTACTTATAATCTCCATATATTTCATTTTCGTGTTCACACCGTCATTATGAAACAATATTATTTTACCCCACATAATCAAAGTCAGTTTAATAGCTTAATGTTATTAATAGCTTCCTAAAACAGATATGCAAGATAACTTACCGTTTTGAGGATACATGCATACGCATCCCTGTCTCTGTCGCATCATCATCATAAAATCAGTTGAATGAACACTATCTTCATTGTTAAGTGCTAGCATCTTAACACATCTCCTGCCCCGACTGGTCCCACTTTGGAAATTGAGCACCATTTATAGTCATCATATTTACACACATACACATTTCCTCCCGAGATTAAACAGCCTCAGTATCGGGCGGAAAATTTATTGATGCATTTTTCAATCACACAAAGTGCATTGATTGTCACGTGCAATGGCCATTCATCCATATTACAATGGTATCAGCACAAGATTTGCATATAGCATGCCATTATCTTTAATGACATCCTCATGCACATACTTAACCAATTCCAACTCATTGAATGTTGGGAACTGAGCCTTCATTTTTATCGAATTGTATTATAAAATATATTTCTTTTCACTATTTACCAATTGCTGTATATTTAGAATGAATTGGAATGACTAAAGGTTTACAATTTGGGTGTAGGTGAGTTCGTCATGTTGTGGATACCGTCCTTTCCACCATTCAATAGAAATTTAAAATTTACAAGTAAAGCTAAATTAAGTTTTTTATTCTCCAATATCTTCACTATACAAACACAAACTATACAAATATGTAGCAAACAATAGATACATGTGCTGTATAAAGTTATAAAAAAATCTGTTGTTTACGAATGATTCCTATATATATTTGATTATAGTGATTTTAGAAACGTTATATTATGTTACATATTTCATTAGACTAGTGATTTATCTATGTTTTATTATTAATCTTGAGAGGGTTATGAAAGAACATGAGTGTGCCACTTTCCCGGGGACCACAATATAATTAACGGTCTCCACAAATGGTCTAGTTGCCATAAAATGTGACTACCGTAAATCGTGATCACCAGGAGGAATCTCACATGGCTTCTATGGCATAGGGCAATATTAAAAAAAACTTGAAGAGTAGATGCTTTTTCATGCACAATATTTCTAAATTCATTGACAAGTTACCAAGAAACAAGGCGTTCAAGCACGCGTCCTATAGCAGCCTCCCACGCGAGGTTTGAGCCCACCCGTGGTCCAACTTTAACCAGGACTAAATAGGGATGTGGTGGCTTAGGAACAGATGGCATCCGTCCAATGCATCACGTAATTGATAACAATTTGCCATATTTACAACTAGAACATTTTGATCACAGCTTACCTTAAAGTAAATTATGACCAATCGCAATGTAAGACTGATTATATTTTACTGTCTAACAATTCACCACACTGATTAAAGGTACTGCTCTCTACTATAAGAGCAATTAAAATGCTAGATGTATAACCATTTAAATGGGATGCTGATGACAAATGTACGTTAACGATCATCTGATCTCAAATTAATGCTAATTACTCCTATAAAGTGGTAGTTACTTTCCCTTTACACTATTTGAATCCTTTTGTTACCCAGTCAAAGCTATGGTTATCAATGTAATTAAATTTCTTGTTTGTGTGTGTTCAATTAATCGTATATTAATGAACACAAATATAGTAGAACCCCCAATTAAAACCACATCTCGAAAAAGATCACCAATTCAAATGTCATTTATTGCCAAGCCTTGACAACAAGCACATATAAGATTTCACTTTTATATCTTTACCACTACATATATTTTCTTAGTAGCCACTTTACCATGTTGACTCTATGAGCTGTTAAAATACCTTACTACATATCTTGCTGAGAAAATAATAATGTGTAAATAGATCGGGTATATACTTAGTAGCCATATTTGATACCAATATATGTGTATAGGACATGAAAGCTACGAGAACAGGAACTACCGTTACCAACCAGACTAAACTCAACTGGATTATGGAGTGAGCGATGATACAAGCTGTCCCATTGTTATGCTTATGGGAGAAATTGCGCAATACATTTTGAACGCACATAGCTCAATAAAACTTAAGACTTTCAGCAGTCTCACTTACATACATCACAGATAATATATTTTCCTTTCG
>JAGTTF010005334.1:224845-254892 GCA_019095985.1 Streblospio benedicti | reverse complement strand
TGTGAGATACCTGAGTATACCATAGCATTTTCAAAGTATATATTTGCCAATGCTTTTATATAGAGCCGCCACTCATTGTGAAATTGTAAGAAAACATCGGCAAGTGGACCTTAAAATCTGAATCGTTCATCAAGCCTCTATATACTAAGGTCAATAAACAGAGGATTTGGAGGAGTGATTTGTCAGAAGGTGTATATTTTGGTAGTGATCATTTTTGTTTTATTTCTGCTATCCATTATTAACACAATTTTCCAATATAGACACAGACATTGTTAATGCACATTCCAAATAAGTTTTCATGCTTTTAATGTTAACATGATAAATATGAACTGAAAAAAAAGCTTTAAGAGGCATATAGATGTAACATAAGCAACCAGTGTAATAGTATGTACTTTATTTCATCCCCCATCAATGTTGATTTGACGTTCATGCAGTATGATGTGTGCAATGTGTAAATTTCTGAAGGTGCATTCTGACAGCCTTGGACTGAATTGTAATGTCTATATGTAATCTAGTTATCTTCTCATGTAGCGAATTGTATTAAAACCCAATGGAAATCTGATATTATGATGCCCTGTCTACAAATGATGTCATATTGAGGCGACAGAGCAGTCCATTTACTAGACTGCAGACAAAGTTGCAACTCTGACTTTTCGTCAGATGCAGATTGGTGAAGTTGTTCTTAAAATGGCCACATATGTCATCTATTTCAATCCGAACAAAAGTAAATGCTTGGAAACACTGTGTGATGCAGCCAGACCAAGCACAGATACAGACTTTATCTATCTTATGCCGTGCACTAGCAACAACAGACACTATGTAATAACTGTTAAACAGTAGTAGCAGCAGTGCTCATTTTTCAGACACATACACATATATAGGGATGTTGAATATGGCTACTAACTGTATACTCAATGTATGCATGCTTTATTATATTCTCAACGAAATATTTAGACAACTGATATAGGTAGCATGGCAAAGTGGCCAATGGGAATAAAAAGTATGTAGTGGTAAAGATACACAATTGAAACAATTAAAATTAATATACAGATACAGATATTAAAAACCCTGTGCAGTCCATCAATTACAGACACAATATAACTGTTAAGCAGCAGTAGCAGCACTGCTCACTTTTCAAACACATGCACATATATGAGTAATAAATTAAACTCCTCAGTATATACTCAATATGTTTGCAATTTTTGATATTCATTGCAACAATTGTAGTAAGTTAATTTGATAGCTAATGTAGCCAATATGACTAATTTGCTAAAGGGGAAAAACATCAAGTAGTAGTATATATACAAAATTCAAAACAAGTCCAGGTCTAGATCTAAAAATTAAAAAAGGCAACCACACATGATGATGTTTGTCAAAACACTTATTAAAGCTCCAACGTAGTGCTTGAAGCAGCTGGTTTTCTTGCCATGTGAGGTGCGTGAGTATACCATGGCGGTTGCAAAGTACATATTCTAAAACGGCTTGCAATTTTGCATAATGCAGACAGATTTTGGAATGTTTTTTACGAGCTGGACACATTGGTTTAAAGTCAAGTACATGCATGAATCACACATAAATCAGTCATTATATCAGTGAGCCATCAGGATGTCTGTATTTTATGTTGATGTAGGTCACTGAGATGCTACAACTTTTCATACAGAACTGATGGAAATGATATTGCCAAGCACATGCTGTCAATGCTTTTACATAAAGATGCCACTCATTGCAAAATAATAAGAAAACATCTGCAAGTGGGCCTAAAATCTATCTTAAACTTGCATCTTGCCTGTAGTGTCACTAAGGAGAGGGTGATTTGTCAGAAAGTGTATATTATTGTAGTGATCATATTCGTGTAATTTCTACTTTCCATGGTAGGGAGTAGTGTTATGAACATCTGGCATTAAGTTGCCCTTTCTGTACAAGATAATGCATGAAGTTGAGGTTGATGTTAAAATCCAAGTACCTGCAGATGCTGTCTGGCGTAGATGTCTTGAACCAAGGCCCGGCCGAGGTGAGGGACATCTTGGTCAGAAAGGGTCTGCAGCTTCTTAGATTTTAATATCAACTGAAACTGAATTGCATTATCTGACTGAATGCTTGACTTATATAATAACATTAATCCTTTGTGCCACTTACACCATTTCAATTACTGTTACTGATATGCCATAAAGGTGTGAACACAAACACAACATCTACAGCAGGCATACACTTGTATTCAATGCCTTGTTTATATCATGGATTCTGATGAAAATCTGTTTTAAAGAAAACAATGGTAAATGCTAGTTAACATAGATATACCAATGGAGCAGCATATATTTTAAACATTTATGGCATCAGTGTCACATTTAACAAGTAGTTTCATTATATAATTATGCGTTTAGACTGATGCGGTGTTATTATTGCTTGTTATTTGAATATTGTATTTGGTAAAAATTAAAGTTCTCATTGATGTTTAATTGTAATTGACTAGCTTCCGTGATCTCCACGGGATGGGATCTGGCTCGAGCCAGGCTCGAGCTCCATGCAGTGGTTTCGGATTCACCCCGGATGTGGAAGAGAGGGTGGTGTCTGTTCGTTCCACTGCCGTCTCTACTGCCCAGATCGGATCTGGCGCTGGTATGGGGGTTGTCGATGGAGTAAGGAGTTGGGGGAGTCTGTCACGAAAGTGGCTCGGACACAATGCATCCTGATAGATTGATAAAGTGCCCAACAAACGAAGTCAGTGGAAAGCCTGTCGGATTAAGGCTGGCACAGTTGGTGAAGCTAAATATAGCGTAAGGTGTCAGACAGTGTGATTGCGCAACGCAGCATACAGGCATATAGGCGAAGTTGAAGTGTGATTCCTTCGTCATGGGAGATTGGTGTAACGGTTAACACACCTGACTATGACATATAAGACCGGTCTGAATCATAGCCAGGAGATCGTGAGTTCGATTCCACGATCTTCCAAAGTCCCTTTACAAGTAAGACTGACTTTCGTTTCATTTGCCCTAAATTGCCGTACCCAACATTTTCAGACCAACTTTTAAATTAGCCATTTTATTAAGAAGCATACGAACAATGATTGCAACAGCTGGGTTTATATACTTTGGAAACGTTAATTTTATAAAAGCATTAAAACATTAAAACAATCCCCATATTTTGTAACGATTTTACATCCAATGCCTGAATAAACATCAAGAGTGTTGTACAATTTGCCTATGCATTTGGATAGTACTGACGAATGGAACTTATTGTTTCCATCACTGATTTAGGTCAATGGTAGTCCCAATTGCTCTTACATTTTCATGTGACTTTTCCTGACCAAAATATGTATATTTGCAAAGGTAAATTTTGAAAATACTGAAATTGCTGAAACTGTGCACATTTTCCCGGATTCTTTTTAAGCATGAAACATTTTTTGTAGGTGTGGCATTTTACATTGAAATCCGAAAAACGTAGTGGAATAAAAATTGTGCCAGCAGTAGGTTAGTTTAGTCCATGGTGTTACATGGTAAAAGGACATATGACAACATCTGCGAATGACAAGAACAATTTTATAACATGATGAAATGTTGCAAATGTTGCAAAGAGCTTAAGACATCAATGTTGCATGGCCCACACTGTGGTTTGCGACAGAGTGGATAGGAACATTATACTTGGAAAGTAAACACATGGTTGTGGATTCACGTCCCAAAATGTGCAATTACTGTAATCATAAGTCAAAGGACAACCCATTTCACATAACTCTATAACACAGAGTAGTAATATTAGTGGGAGGAAATTTATGTGCAAAAATATTGCTGCACTAACGCGTATTGCGCCTATCATTGCATAAATACCACAATTAAATGAAATCTATGTGAAGAATAGATATATGCATTAAAATGCAGTCATTTCGTCACACTCAAAGCACCTGTTGTTGGTTTGTTGGCTTGATGCTGATAAGATTGGCTTTTGAAAACTCAATATAATTAATAAGATGCTGCAATATGGTGTCATTTATCTATCGATTGTAAAATTGTTACTTTTTCTGTACAGTGCTTTGTTGCCCAAATTCAATGTAGAAACGCCGATATTGCAAAAATATCCATTGATTCCTTAACAAGCCGATCACATTTCTTTTTAATGTCTATTAACATTGACAGTTATGGGCAAGCATGAATAGCCCGTTTGCCGTTTTCTCCCCATCATGGCGCCGATGCCACAACAGGTGTCAGTAATGGCCTTGTAACGTGGAGGTTTCCCGCAGTTTAATCACACCAACTAATGGCTGTTTAAATATGTAGCTGTAGGCTATTTAAGACCATTTGAAATATGTAGTCTACATCAAAGTCGATAGTTTGGTATTTCACTGGTCATGCCCACAATGTAAATTGTCATATAAAAGGTTAAGATTTTGCTATATATTTATCACAATACAAACATACAGTTGGTCATAGAATAAAAAAACAAGAGTATGTATTCCTTATATTATAATAGATTTATCCGTAAACTTATGGTAGCCTTTAAAGTGTAAAAACATGGTATATCATGGTGTCCAGTTTAGTTTTACATGGTTATTGTGTAAAATAGAATGTGTCTTTTCCACATTGAAAAATATGCATACCATTAAAATTGCATTACTATCACTGGTGAGAAATGCAAATTAGGACAATCTATCTCTCACATTGCTAATGCATGGCATGTCCAAGTCTAAATGTATCATAAGTACAAAAGCAGACGGAAATCACCACGGCTATAGTTTGGTTTTGGTTGAGCACTCCACACCCATCAGCTGGCTGAGGGTTAACGAGGTGTGAGGCCAGGCAATACTGTTACACAAGCTTTCAGAGGCAACCGGGCCTTGGGGGGGGCGGGATGGTCTAGGTATTGCTTTCAACCTAAAGGTGTTGTTTTGCATGTAGAGGACTGACTCACAGTCACCGTGCATGCCTTGTAACGAGGCTTCCGAACCTCATGTGTACCACAATGCACTTGCAGAACTCACAGCCCCTTCATGTGCCACCTCCACCCCCCCCCCTACCGCCGCCGGCGACTGCACGACGTGATGGTGCTGCCAACCACTCGCTGCATGATCCGCCTTCTGGACGGAATACGTAAGTACATGCTATAATTGTGACCGGACTTATTTGTGAGGGTTAAATTGTGGTGGCCAACATATGCTTACGAAATTATTGATGTCCCTTACAAATAACATATATGATGACGTATGTGTAAGCGGAAAACGCCATCAACTCGGTAACCCTGAAAATGTATGCTATTTTAACTGGTTACACCTATTATTAAATTGAATGTGAGACTCCTTAGCCGTTGGAAATTCACTTTCCTCACTACTAACTCTGATATAACACAAGAAGTGTTTGTATTCGTACATGATGTGCTCAATGGTACCCTCTTTATGAGAGTGCCTTTAGCCAGTGATGTCTCATTGAATCAATGATCACATCATAATAGCACATAACCCCATACTGATTTATTAAAAAGACCCATAGTTCATCAAGTAAAAATCTTGACCCACAGTTTTTCATATTACCATATGTATGATTGCCTCAAGTAAAATGTCTATATCATACAAGTACTATGCAGAGTCTGAAAGTATCGGTACACTGAAAAGTTGAAGGACATACATGAAGTGTGTCTAATAAATATGGCCAGAGTACATACATGTAGTGTGTATAATAATGAAAACAAATCAGTTGAATAAAATGTACATAGTGCCGTAGCATGTCTAGTAATGCAAGTAAATCACATATTCCATGATTTCACCATGGCGCATCAGCATCAAACAATCAAAGCAGTGTCATTACAATGCAATATTGTTATACATACTATGCTTCTGTGGCCGAGTGGATAGGGAGTTGGACTCGTGACCAGAAGGTTGTGGGTTCGTTTCCTGGTCGGGTCTGGTGATGGGTGTTGAGCAAACCTACCTCTAACAGGTTGCACACTGCTCCTACTTAGTAGGTACCTACACGTGAAATATGCGCCGGCCAGATGAGTGAACGCTAATGTGAGTGATAAGCACTCTTGCACCACAGTACTGATATGCTGTATGCTCCCCAGGGAGTTGAGAAAGATATAGTGAGACAAGGATGTCAATACCTGGTGTAGATGTAAAGTCGCTAGAGCAGCACAAGCTGAGAATTTCGATTGTAAATAAGCACATTTATTTTTTTACATTTACTGTAGGAACAACATTAAACAGCATTAAACACTGAACTGAGAAGATATAGAATAAAGATGTTTGTCAACTCATACTAAATTTTATTTTTTCTGGACATTTAATTTGATAGAGTAAAACATGTTTCCATGCCGTACATTGACATACATTTTTATGAGGATTGGGTCAATGTCAAAGCCCCAAAAAGCCACTAGCCCGTCCTAACAGGCCTGCACTTTTGTTGTCATCCCAACTGATGGCAGCCAAAAGACACTAAATAACTATAAATACTTATATTGTTTACCTTTCAAAATGTTCTATACATAATGCTTTTCCGTTGGAAGGTTTTAATGGGCATATGCAAGTCCATATATTAATCATTTTTGTTATCAAGATACCTGATTTTGCTATGAATGGTATTAAAGTAATACTTGCTGTATGCCGATTTGTGAGTTGGGCTATATTCCTAGTTATGATAGCAACGTTCATGAGGATGTTCAAATATTCAAACTTAAATATATTGAATATGAACACATGACCACCAAGCACCGTGATACGTGTGTTTGTGTTTGTGACACATACTGTCTCCTCCGTTATTCTGTGCTAGTGTATATCTTTAGTTGTTATGTCTGGAAAGATATTTTTACAATGGTAAACTGAGATTTTAAACATTTAGTATAGCTGTCACTGTCATTGAACCATACAGAGGCCCACTTAGAGATGCTGAGAAGAACATCATGAGACCAAAGAGCATTACAAAACTGAATTCTATTTATACCAAAATGACTAGTAAGCAAGTGATGTATATAGACTTCATTTTTTTGTTAACTTCGTTTTTAGTTATTTGAAATACGGGTATTGCCCTTCAGTTGTCTATTGGTATAAATACACCAATATATTTGCAATAGTTCGCATTTTGAATATGTGTATTTCCAATCAGTCATTGTTTGGGAGTTAGGCGTTTGTTCACAACTAAAACGTGGGACTTTTTCCTCAGAAAAAACTAGGCCCCATTTATCCTCACAGTTAGCAGCTGTCTGCAGTAGCAGCTCTAGTTCTATTTCATTTGTTTTGCAAACAGCACTGTATCATAAGACTATTGCCATTAGTATTATTGATGGATATGCCTTATATGTTATATAGCATATCGTTAAGGTCAGAGTCAACAGACTACTTAAAGTCCTTAAAGTTGAACGTCGATGTCCAGTATCTACACATGTGCAAGCTAACTTTCCATTGCCAAGTGCTAACTCGTGTCCATCTCAGTATTGTCTAGTAGCAATGACCTGTTATAATGAAAATAAAACACAAATTACTGAGCAATACACGCGCCAATGTATCAGTTTCACCGTTGAGTGTGCTACAAGTACTGGCCTTTTACTATAGCAATCAAAAATCAATTCCTCATTAATAAAACTCCTATAAATATGAAAATCACTAGTAAAACACTTGACAGTAACCTGCAATGCACTGGGGAAGGCGTGTACCTATATAATGACACCCCCGGCAATGCATCCCTTTCACGGGGGTGAAGGGTCGAATGATACAACTAGTAACGTTATTAGCAATTTCACAGTGGTGTATCATGTTCGAGGTACATTAGTTAAAAACAGCCAGTCATAATGGTAAGTAAACATTGGAACTCACTGAAAATAGGTATCCAAAATGACATTATCCAACATGCTGTTTAATCCACAATTTATGATAAATACATAACACTAATCCACAATTTATGATAAATACATAACATTATATAATGCAATTTGATAACACATGGACACCTTGAACTAATAAAGAAAGGAAAAGTCACAATCCGATGTTTAACGTTGGCAGCCAGAGAGCCAAATGAAAACTTGCTCCAATTACCACTGTGACCTAGGTTTCCCCAGCTATCACCCGCATGTGGTTCTGTCATTAATCGCCTCTACATTCAGCAATCACGCCCATAGGCCTGGGAGTAATGGCGATTTAATATATAGCTCTGGGGTTAATGGCGATGAGGTGACAGCAGTGACATCAAGGCCAAGCTTCTATTGGGGGTGGGGGGCATGTTAGGCCGTAAATGGTGACCAATGCATTGGACGGCTGCAAATCCTCGCAACCCTTTTGCGTCATCACATGTCATATGAGAGTTTTCAACATGACAATACAGTGGCATCTCTGTCACCATCAGAGCATGTCCAGAGAAACGAAATCAAGCCCTTTCTTTCCAGGCCACATGTCAAGGTATCTAGACATAATTATTACACAAGCAACGGCATGTACTCTATTTTGTTTTAATTACAGTTCCATTGCCCCACGAAAGAGAATAATACATGTGAGATTCCTGACCGTGATTTCCATGTACAATAAGTACATTTTACAGGAGCCATGGCGTGTTTTCGTAAAATATAACGGGTCTTAATATACATTGGTTGTACTGTATTCAAACACAGCCCGCGTGATGCTGCAAACTGAAATACATTAATATGAGATAGTGCACACAGTAAAGTGGATGAGAGACTGCTAGACCACTTGATAAAAGCACAGTGAATTGTTACTGGTTACATTTTACATTACCCTAATCAATATAACTAGTACATTAGGGGTCCGTTCGCATGTAGTCTCTGCCTCCAGTGACCAATAGATTCTCCATGTCCGATACCTTGTCAACAGATTTGGCCATTATCACAAGGTCATCACTTCCAAAGAAGATCTTTCGGCTTCATTTATGATAGACACTATATATAGCGTTGTAAAAAGAAAAATATCAAGATCAATTGGGAATTCTTATTAACAGTGTCAGGTTCTATGGTATATCTTTACGTAACAATGGGAAGCAAAAGTCACAATAGCCACAACCCAGGCAGAGGTAAAAGTTTTCAGGCCCCAGTAGTAGCACATGTGTTCATGGCAGGTTACGGCTTTTGTCACCACATATAAAAACATTGACAACATGGTGTGTGCGGATGACTTTTGAGCAGTTTTGTGAAAAGTTACAATATCAAGTTGACCTCCAGAAGTGCCATAAAGAGCCTCCACTTGTCAGAGGAAGACCTCAGAGTCATTTCATACATATTTAACTGCTTCAAAGTAATGCCAAAAATAGATTTGCTCGATGCACAATTGCATTCCCTATCAAAGTTTGTGCTTTTCAAATGCCATAGTTTACTAAGCTACCACCCACAGGAACACAACTGACTGTTTTGAGACCCCCATGGTAGTCTTAGTCAGTTTATTTACACGTGAGACCACTATTAGTTTTGGACTAGAGCCTTAACGGTTATTTTGTAAATGTTTTACCTCATGTGCATCTGGTACAAGTGTTTCATTTTTTCCTTAGCAAAGCGTTTGAATAAATCACTATATTTGTGGCTTTGATGTATGCGTTTTAGTGCAAGATATATACAGGAGGAGCTCCGTTTTAGGCCATTGCAGAGAATAACCTGCATGTTTGTATTACTTAGTAAGCAGCAATTGTTATATGATTTAGCAAAATTTTCATTCGCTGTCTTCTGTAGCAGTACTCACTCAACAGGTATAGATGCTGTTGCATCAGTCCTGCTCGTTTACTATATGGCGACAAGTCTTAATGCACACATGTACTGTTGCAAAGGGTACATGTACATTATGAACACATATCTATTTGATTTATTAACATTATTGGAAAGTTGATATGTTAATCTATGATAAAACAAAAACCACAACGCCCTAAGGCTACTAGTTTGCAAGATGTTGCACGCTAAACACTGCGGTCTAACACACACACATAACATTCTGCCACTTTATGGTCGCAAGGCTGTCTAAATGAATACACAGTCAAAAAGCTGACCAGCCATTGTTTTCGTGCCACCGTCATGTAGATTTGGGGTTCTTGGTTTTTAGAAAAGCCTAACAAGTGATTTGGTATGATTCAGGCTCTCTTCAAAAGGTCTAGACCTAAAGGGAATTTTTTTTAAAAATGTAAGGATGCCAATTCTACATGAATTCACTCCATATGTATATTTGTGTAACTCTACTACTCCATCACTTAAGTGTGCCCTTTCTAGCAGAGCCTCCACTACCATTTACAACATAGGCAGAGATAAAAAAAAGTTCAGTTTCCACTAACACATGTGTTTATGGTAATTTATGGCTACTACATATAAAAACATAGACGACATTGTGTGTTGTGGATTACTTTTGTACAGATGCCAAATGGGCCCCCACTTGACAGAAGACGACCTCAGAAGTGTTTGTTTCATTAATATTGAAGTGCAAAATTGAAATAAAAATCACACCAAAATACGGTTGCTTGATGCAAAGTTTCATGCCCTCTCACAGTATGTACTTTACAAATGCCATTGACAACAATGCGTGTGTGGATGACTTTTGAATAGTTTTGTTGTGAAAAGTTACAATATCAAGTTACCACCCTGACGTGTCAAAATGGACCTACATGAGTCAGATAAAGACATCAGGAGTGGTGGTTTGATGCATTATCAACTGCTTCACGATCAAGCCAAGAATTGGTTTGTTTTATTCAAAACGACGTGCCCTTCAAAGTATATTTTACAAATGCCATAGTATGCTAAGCGACCACCCACAGCAAGACAACTGACTGTTTTGAGATCTACTTGGTGCACATGAGACCGCATTTATGTTTACAAGTAGAGTATTAAAGGTTATTGTGTTGATGTTTTACCTTTTATTCATCAGGTACAAGTGTTTCTTTTTTTAAGAAAAGAGTTTGAATAAGTCACTATTTTATTAGCTATGATGTATGCATTTTAGTGCAACACATATACAGAAGGAGCCCAATTTGAGGCCATTGCAGAAAATAACCTGTATGCATGTATGTATTACTTAGTACGTACGCATTAATTGTTATATGATTTAGTAGAATTTTCACTCACTCTCTACTGTAGCAGTACTCACTACAGACGGTGTTGCATCAGTCCTGCTTATTTAGTAGATGGCGACAAATCGTAATGCACACGTGTGCTGTTGCAAGGGGTACATTATGATGCAGATCTATTTGATTTAACATTCGTTTGAGCGTAAAAATGTTTTACATGCCAAAAAACACAACGCCCTACTTCTACTAGTTTGCAAGTTATTGCACATTAAGCACTGGGGTCTAGCACTGAACACTCAAAAATCAGCCCCCACAGGGTCTCAAGGCTGTTTTCATGAGTCAAAAAGCTGACCAGTCATTGCTTTTGTGCCACCATCATGTAGATATGGTGTTCTTGTTTTTTTTAAATGCTTAAAAGGGGTTTTTGGTGGATTCAGGTTCTAAATTAAGGGTCTAGGCCTAAATAAAATCTAAAAATAGTCTGGTTCAAAATGATGATCCTTTGCACATTCACTCCATGTTTGTATTTGTGTTACTCTGTTTCTGATTCAGTTGAGATAGATGATATATGAAGTGATTTAGAACATGGACTACTTTTAAAAAGATTTGCCGAGAAAAGTTGCATTATTCAGGTTACATCCAAAAGTACCATAATGGGCCTCCACGTGTCAAAAGAAGCTCTCATAAGTGCTGATTTCATACATATTTAATTGCTTTAAAATCACACAAAAATGTTTTGCCTGATGCAAAGTTGCGTGCCCTTTCAGAATATGTACTTTACAAATGACATAGCATAATCAGATACCACCCACACGAAGAAAACCAAAAGTTTTAAAATCTAAATGGTAGTCTTAGCAAGTTTGTTTACACACAAAAACACATCCTTACTTTGCAAGATGTTGTAGTGCACCAAGCAGAACTAATGTTATTCACGCCTCAGGAGCAACACAGTCCATACCTATGCAAGTGTGACAAAGTAAGAGGTCCTAATCCTACATGACGCCACTGTTACTTACATGTACCTACAACCTACTCTTGCAGACCCCTTACTTACTCAATACCTAGCATAGGGAAGTTGAAAACTCACCATGTCATACCCCCTAGTCTACTAATAAGTTCTACTACTGTCTTCAACACCTCATCAATCTGCTGGGTCGATGTGTCATAGGGCAATGGTCCTCGAGGCCTCGTATTCGACGCTTTGGCCAAGGTTAGCTCTGTAACAAGTAGACAAGTCATCTACTACACCAGAGACTTTTAAGCTGGTTCTTTTGTTACTACTGCATGGTGGGTAGCTGTACCTCACTTAAAGCGTCTACCCGGTCGTCGGAGAGGTCATAATGTTATCAGTGGATTGGGGTGGAGACGATCAGTAATCTCCCAGGTTCACTACACAATTTGAACCTCTCGGTTTCTTTCTGGGTATACCACATACTCCCTAGGGAGTGGTCCTGAATATGTGGTAATTTGAGTTCGGTCGGTGGATTTTGATGACCTGGGCAGAAATTAACTCTGCCTATCATAGGAATCCGTCTCTCATTTCCCACCAACGTTCACTCCACACCTGGGCAACCCGGTATCTGGGATGGAAGTGTACACCGTGATCATGGATCACTGTTAGCCACTAGAAGCTCTCCGTACACAAACTCTCTCACCTACTCATCACCAACTGGATGCAGCTTTTCACTCGCAGCATCAACGCAGTGTTCACCCTGCTCACCTTGTATTATATGAGATACACCTGGTATTTTCTCACACATGTCCATCTATTGGTCTGACGTGAGAATTTGCAGGTGGTGATCCGTTCAGCAATTTACTCTGGACGTCCCGGAATTCACCTGCATATATCTCACCAAAGTCACCACGGATATGGACACACAGTCTCAATGAGCACATCACTCCCCTTACCACACGGAAGTAGATTATTATCCCCTTGGTGAACAGGATCAACTTACACTATGGCACAACATAGGATTCCCCTGCTCATTATGCCGGGACTTACACACACACCTCTTAGGATTGAATCCACATCCTGGTCTTCCCATGGAGCACCATTATTATATATAGTAGATTCTCTGGTCTTCACGTGGGAACCTGCGGGCAGTGGGTGATTTTTAGATGCTCCGTGCAGCAGTTAACTCTGGGCGTCATGGAATCTGCCTGCATCTATCCCACCAATGTTGCCACGGATCCCTACTACACGTCTCTGAGCACCAGATGTCTAATCTGGATCCAACCACATCCTACCCATCCTCTGGAGCAATGTCATACACAGTGGAATCTCGTTATCTCACGTGAGGATTTACGGGTGGTGGGTGATTTTTAGAGGATCCATTCAGCAATTAACTCTGGGCATCAAGGAATCTGCCTGTAATTCTCTCATCAATGAGACTACCTGGTCCCAACTCGACATCTCCTGAAGCCAATACTTTTAATTCACCTAAGAACAAAGGGTGTACACCCGGCACCACGCATGATGCCTTGAGTACACACTACGCCACCAACACTATCCATAATCGCCTTCGTCAGGATCTGATGGACCTCATCCTATAGTAGTCGTGAGGTACTGAGAATAGAACGTCTTGCTGGTTCTAAGTTTATTTCACATCTGCCCGTCGTAGCGCTCCGTCCCTCAGAGCTAGGCGTCCTTTAGACTATAGCTCGCTTTGCTCACGCAGTGCGCCTTGCCCTTTTTAGTAGTTGTCACCTTATATCTTGTCATTATCAGGACCAAAGATTATTTGATTTGATTAAATATTAGGACCTACATAAAAATAAATCAATTGGGGTCCAAACGGACCCCAGACGAAGTGAATACAGAAAACGAGTTTACATAGGGTGCTCTCACTTAACTAGTCAATAATATTTATTGATTTGACCAGTGATGGTGAATGCATTGATACTATAGTAGCTATAGATACTTATACTAGAGTAGCATGCTTCTTAGTTGCATACATGACAAGTAAACACGCATATAATCATGGCACGGCCTCCAGCAAGATACACTGCAGCTGAAGCTCTTCGGGTGATTTTTGACAGTAATTCTGAACTGACAGATTCAGACACATCTGATATTGTTGATGCTGATGATGATGACTGTATTTCTGTAGTAGATTCTGAGTCTGAAATTGAAGACCATCTGTCTGACTCTGAACGTGATTCAGACCAAGAAGCATCAGATGAGCCTGCTCCTGAAAACCAACATAATTTGGAAGACAATGAGGGTGCAGCAGCAAGACCAGCAGAACAGGACATAATAGATGATGAAAACAGAGGTAGAGGAAGAGGAGGTGGCAGAGGAAGAGGTAGGGGTAGGGGTAGAGGTAGGGGGAGGGGAAGGGGCAGGGGCAGGGGCAGGGGCAGGGGGAGAGGTCAACGCCGAGTTCAAGATCAGATCGATTATGGCGATGTCCTCGAACAGGCTAATCCACCTGAGGCTCAAGGTGATGCCAGACAGAACCAACAACGAGATGTAATGACTGGAAAGAATGGCAAGGTATGAAATGTGAATGGGCCAGCAATTCATAGGAGAGGTCCCCAAGATATCATCCGTCATAACGTTGGGATAACAGGTGACGGCCGAGTTGAAGCCATCAAGGATTCATTTGAACTGTTCCTCACAAATGATATCCTAGATATCATTATGCGAGAGACCAACAGAGAAGCCAATCGAGTGTACAGGGAATGGAATGTTGATCATCCACAGAACCAGAAGGCCTGGAAACCAGTGACTTTAATTGAACTGAAGGCCTTCTTGGGTCTACTGATTCTTGCTGGCGTTAATCATTCAGCTCATGAGTCCTTGGAGGAACTTTGGGGGTCAAAGACTGGAAGACCTATATTCCGTGCCACCATGAGGTTGAACAGGTTCAAGATCATACTACGTTTCATTAGGTTTGATAACAAGATTACACGACCTGAGCGAAGGGCTCAAGACAAGCTGGCAGCTATTCGTGATGTTTGGACAATGTTCAATGCCCAACTTCCCAAGTTCTACATTCCTGGTACTGACATGACAGTTGATGAACAACTGGTTCCCTTTCGTGGTCGATGTCCATTCCGCCAGTATATGAAGAGTAAACCAGCAAAATATGGAATAAAGATATGGTGGAACTGTGATGCAATATCCAGTTATCCATTGAATGGTCAAGTGTACCTGGGAAAGCAACCTGATGCAGCAAGAGAAGTTAACCAAGGAGCTCGCGTTGTAAAGGATTTAGTTCAGCCGTGGTATGGCACAGGGCGTAATGTAAATGCTGACAACCTCTTCACAAGTGTTCCTTTGGTTGAAGAACTCTTAACTCACCAGTTGACCTATGTTGGCACAGTCCGAAAGAACAAAGCAGACATCCCACCTGAGATGCAACCAAGTCGTGAGAGGCAGGAACTATCATCTGTTTTTGGATTTGCTGATCAGCTTACTATGGTGTCATACGTACCAAAGAAAAACAATGCTGTCATCTTGCTATCATCATTGCATCATGATGATGCTGTGGAAGGTGAAGCACACAAACCAGAAATAATTACCCACTACAATGCTCACAAGGGAGGCGTTGACAACATGGATCATCTGGTAGGCACCTACTCAGTGAAACGAAAGAGTAGCAGATGGCCCCTTGTGTTGTTTTTCAATATCATAGATATTGCTGCAATAGCAGCTTATGTAGTGTGGCTCTGCAACTTCCCGGGACTGGAGAATCAACAAACGCCTCAGTCGCCGCCGATTCTTCCTGAAGGAATTAGGTACAAAGCTGGCAGATGACCTTCTTCAACAACGATTGCAGAATCCTAGAGCATTGCGAAAATCTGTAAGGTCTGCATTTGTCGATCTTGGTTTGCTTGATGTTCTTCAGCGTGGATTCCAGAGGGCTCCGCCTGCCAAGAAACGATGCTACCTCTGCCCTAGGATTGCGGATCGGAAAGCCCGGAAATGCTGCACCATATGCGGCAATTACTGCTGCATTGAGCATTCCATTACTGGAGTTCATTGTGCCGAGTGCATTTAAACGGAGAAAATGTGACACTCATGACTCTGATATTTGGGATAGCTACTGTAGTGTGCCTTTTTCTTACACTAGTATATGTTATGTTGTGTATATGTTTGATATACTTCTGAATGTTACATAAAGTGCGTTCATTGTAAGACAGTTTTTTTTCTGTGATGTATATACGTTAAAATATTGTCAGACAGAAATGTATAAGAACTAGAATTCAATAATACCATTCATTTCTTTTGGCAGGTCGATTGTAAGACATTTGTTGCTGTTAATACATAAGGAAGTCAGCATAATCATTTTATGTATTCTTACTGCATTGTATTCACTTTAAGAATGAATAGAGTCATAGACTCAGTTATGAAATGCCCGGGGTCCGTTTGGACCCCAACGCCTATTTGCATGCTTTGGTGCTAAATATCCTAAGAATCTTGCACCAAACAAAACAAGTTATTGAGTGCCATTTGTATTCGGTTGATTATTGTATTTCTACCTTGGTTTCACCAAGATGTTGACTAAAAATTGTAAAATTATCAAAACGGGCGATTTTTGTGTTAATCTTTCTTCAATAGTTTGACCCATTAAAATATTTCAATATTGAAAACATAACTCTTTCTTTGTTATTATTATCTGCCACAGTCATAAGTATCATTTGAATATATTTTTATAACTGAAATATTATGAATTGAAATGAGAATGACATGAAATGATCGTGGGGTCCAAACGGACCCCTATTGTACTGATTAAGGTGTTTTTGTTATCATGTGTGCCAGTTTTCAGAACTGAGCCTGGACAATCTGTCGAGGCTGCAAAGTGATTTCATCAGGATGTCTCCGAGCTACCCACGCGCTGGCATCACGTAAGTATTTTGTCACAATATGTAAAGTATTATCGTGTCTGTGTAATATACGCGGAGTAGAAATAGTGTGGTGTGTGTTTTTGCAAAGTATAAACAGGGCAGTTGTTACAAGGTGTATTGTAAAGTATGATACTGTAATCTAGGTGTTGTGGTAGTATATGTTTTTGTAAATGTATTTTCCTGATGGTTTTTTTTGGTTAGTCAGTTTTTGGGAGAGAAGGTCACACTGAAACATAGAAAACGTTCACAATAAATTATACATAGATCCACGATAGGACCAAGAAGTAGAGAAGTATTGGAAGTGGAAGTATTGGAAGTGGAAAAGCATTCTTGATATTGGAGGACACTGGGAAAAGCATACTTGATATTGGAAGTGGAAGTATTGGAAGTGGAAAAGCATTCTTGATATTGGAGGACACTGAAAGTGGAAAAGCATACATGACACTGGAGGACACTGGACGTGTGGATGGGATTCGTGAATGGTGAACGTTACACAACAATTGCTTTTTGATCGAGCCGGCAGAGCTCGGGGCTGCAGTGACTGGTTTGACAATCGCGGCTGGGACTGCCGGGCTGTTGCAGATGGTCAACATGGAATTAGCTCTTTGTAGCGGGCCGTCTGTGTCCGGAACTGGTGGGCAAACCGACATATGCTGCAATGGGCGTTTTGCAGCAACGCAAGATAGGAGCTGGTGAGGTCGTCATAGGTACCGACATCGTTAGTGTGCATGTGTCTGAGGGATCGCTGGAAGATTCATCCGCCAGTGAGGATGGTTGAGGCAGTGCCGGGCGCGTGCGTGACACCGTACGTGTTCTGGAGTCCAGTGTGATGTCCGAGACTGTGGCCGTCCGTTTCGGGGTCGGCACCGATGCCGGCCGCTGCCGGAAACGGAAGGCGAAGTGGCGGACCGGCGTCGGGTGCGCGCACGCTCGGCATCCCATGTGGACAGTGCAAGAGCTACTGAGGATAGTTCCCGGTCGGCGCTTCCCGAGGAAGCACAGGAGCGTTGGCGGGGCCATGACAGTAGATCCAAGGATTTGAAGCAGGGCTGGGATTGGCGGTCATGTGATGGTTGGTGATGGCGGGGCAATGGTTGGGACGCCGGCGCCGTTGCACGCCAGCCAATGCATTACAGCCAATCTGGCCTACGGGGCATACGTGCCACAATTTTTTCCCCCCGCCTCCGTTTATGGTGGCTGCTATGGACACTGCTGCTGTGGACGTTGGATCATGGAGTGGGGGCCGTGTGCCTCGAGGCCCAATCGGTTCGTGGGACGCCCGGCGTTCTCGGCAGTCTCGCAGCCGGCCAGTCTTGCGAGCGGGCTCTCGTCGAGATGGTCGGCGGAGCAGTAGTCCTCGTCGGCCCGCGTGATTGAGGATTGCTTGTGTGTAACTAAGGGATATTTTGTACAGTCTGACCTCTGGATATATAGTGATTAGTGTGAACAGTCTAGATTATAAGTAACATTGAAGTTATAGTGTATATGGTTCTAACTAGTTTATGGATAATGAAGACGTAGTTATGTTTCTAATGTACAACATTCAGATTCTAGTGTATTTATTTCTTAATAGATAATAGGTGTATTTGAAAGCGTAGGTTAATGTATATATGTATCCAAATAGTTAGGTGTAATAACCATAATATTAAAACTGTGTGTTTTGAGAGATTTTTAGATGAGTAAGTGGTAAAATATGAATATGTATGTGTAACATTATGGTTGGTTATGTTTAAGAATCTTAGTATGTTGTGTGTGTGCACGTCAGTTTTTTTTCTTGTGTATCATTGAAAAGAGAATAAATTATATGTCGGTAGCTGTTTCTTCGTTTCTTATGTTGCTATAGTAGTTTTGGTCATGTCTCCTTATGAGCAGGCATCCGTAGTATGTCACGTTATCTCCAATGCATTTGAGGATCGTGGCGTTCTTTATGGAAACATGAAATGTGTTGGGCATTGGGATGATAATGGTATCTGTACCTAGTTGTAGGGTAAGGTTATTTTGCCATTCGAGAGTGATCTTTGGCCAGCAGGAGCGTGTGGAAAGTGTGTAGCCTGCGAATCTTGGGAGGTCGGCTATTTTCATATGTGAATCCACCGGTATGTCCCTTAGGAATAGGATGCACTGATAGTCGGCCAATCATAGCCCATTTGCCTCTTAACACTATGGCTAGACAGTTAAAAGCCAGATATGTTCATTTTTTTCTATATAAGTGTGACTGGTGTCACATCTTTACAAGCTATGAAGATTCACAAAAATTCTCATGTGGGTGTGGCATTTTAGCATGGATGGTTTCCAATAATTTACAGAATAATTGTCTGAAGGACAAAAATGTTACAAGCCAAAAATTAGTGGAATAAAGTTGATGTCCGCACAAAAAGACATCACACATGCTTTTAATTTTTAAAACGATTGAAATGATATGTTATCTTAAGTAGCACTATTTAGTGTGTCATACATGTACATGATTTTCATTAAGAGAACAGTAATTTTAAAGATAAGGTCATATAAAGTGGCAGAATTGATAGAAGCAATTAGGCATTCACTGATTTGCCAACGTGCTGTAATACTTACAATTTTGTTTTGCCCTTAGCATGCACTAGTCCATCAAATAAGTCACAACCATATTTTATTTTGTCTAAATGTACACAGCAGCATTGTATGTTGATTTTGAATATTTCTTATAATATTATGATTTTTATGGACTTACCATATTTTACCAACAAGTAGAAGAGACCCTACATTTTTTTAATAAAAATACCCCAAATGTTTTTTGATTAGTTATTTTGTTCTACCATATAAATAGTCATGTATACAAATTTAGTTTTACTTTTTCTAATCCCTAGATGATTAACATGCCGCGCCTGTCTTAGGCATTGCCTATTCATATTAATAGTAAATAAAAAAGCGGCAAGTATTAAATGTAAATAGTTTAAAAATGAGCTGAAAAGTGAAGTTTTAGCATAGCTCTCATGATGTATGTTTAAATGAACAGTGGTGAGCTGTATGGTATCACATGATATAATAATGACGAATGTAGTACAAAGTAAATTTTCAAAACATATCTAGACAGCTCTTTCCTGGTTCCCCAAATGATGCACTTCGGTATCAGGTAATTGCCATGTGACTTCACACTATTAAGACATATCACTGGTATCTCTTCTAATTGGCATAGTTACATAAGATTGGTTAAATATGTATCCATGTGGCCGCAAGTGATAAACCAGGTACTCCATCTCATACTGCCGACTGCCACGTACCCGATGGAATGTCACGGCATAGTCGCTGATGTTCTCAACGCCCTGTAACAGAAACAAACTAGATCAGAAGTGTTCAAAGAACTACACTAGAACAACGTTGACTTATATGGGCAAATACGATATATACTGAAACAATATACACTTTACTGTCAATCAAGTTCATCTGTAAACAAAGTGACTGGAACTGTTGTGTCAACCCACCATAGCGGTGACATTCACCTGGGGTGCACGTGTGGCCTCACGGCCTTCGAACCCCCAGCTGCGCCGCAGACGTTCCTCTTCCTGACTACTCCTCAGTGTGTCTCCGAAACCTACACGTGCACCACGTACCTGGATCACCGGTCGGTCCCTGGGTCGTGGGGTGTATTGCCCGGGTTTCACCAGAGGCCTCCATGTGGGGAGGACTTCGCACCGGTGCTGACATGCTGTGCTACGGGCGTCCCCTATGCGCAACCACAGTAGACCAAGTCCCCGACGGTGAGGGAGGAGGGCCACCGGCCGACCTCGGTAAGAACAAGTAAAGAGGGCCTATTCCCGTTGGGAATAGGTTGCCAGCCCTACGTGCTGATGGTGGGATGGAACAATACTCGACATTAATGCCACTTGTATGGAGCTAGGACCAAAATGCCTGCAGCTCCTTGGCATGCATGCACTGAGTGGATGTGACAGCATTGTCCTACCTGTTTACTTTTTGTAATAAATTTGTTAACACCTTCATTCTGGGAATTATTAGGTTTGTCTGAAATAGTAGGTGAGGTGGGTTTCACACATGAGCAACTCATGGAGGCAGCAACTGGTTCTTCTTTCACTATGGCCAACCAACAGGGACATCAATAATCTGCTCGATTCAAGCTGTTCACAAAAAAGACCAAAACCCCCAAACTCATGTCATTACCGCCTACAACTGCCAACCTTTTGCAACACACACTTCGTGCTCACCTACAGGTGATGTTGTGGAAAGCAGCAAACAACCAGACTCCACCTGCTGATTCAACAGATGTCACACATTTTGGATGGGAAATTGTGAATGACATACCCACTCTTGTAATTGTGAAGGGTAACCCTGCTCGGCCTGAGCTTATTGATGTTATTTGTTGCCAATGTAAGGCACGAGGTAAAACGTGCAGTACTGTGACATGTGGATGTCATATAGAGCATCTTCATGCACATCATATTGCAACTGTTCTAGAGGACTTCAATGCTTCAATCTACACACGAAGAATGTGACTTCCAATGACGATTCAAATGGTGATGAGATAGATGATGCTGATCTCCAGGACTTTGATGTGGAGGATGAATGTGAAGACTATGATGATGTTGCAGATGATGGCTCATTAACTGGCTCAGTTAATGAATTGTTAAATGATGAGTGGCAGTGATATTGAATGCAAAGAAAAGTCTTAATAAAAACAAATTTGTATTTTTCCCTATGATTTGTTAGTTGTATATACGTGGTATGTTCTCATTGTTACACGGATGATCACTGTACTACCATGTTTAAATTTTGTTATGTTTAAGAGAATTAAAGTTCAGATATACCCAAGAGCTTTTCAGATTTTTAATTTAATAAACACATTTTTAATCTACATAGACATTAAACAATTGATCTCCAAAATAGAGTATATGTTTTCCAAAAAACTTATAAATAGAATTACATGGCAAACTACTGAAAATGCTTGCAAAGTTCCAATTTTAAGGTATCGTGTGGCAGCCATTTTGAATTTTAAATGATGATATTATCATCAAACTTAAAAAATAACCTCAGATATGAATTCTACATATCCTAAAACCCTAAAAATGTGGTATTACACTTTATTGTATGACAAATAATTTAAAAGTTACATTTTTGGGTGATGTCGGGCGGCCATTTTGAATTTATGCAAATTATGAAAATTGCTCAAAGTTGCATTTTGGGCAACCAAGCTAAATTTGTTCTAAAAGCCCTCTGGAATATGAATCTGCAAAAAAACTTCATAGGAAAACACATTTCTAGGTTCAGAAATTGTCAACTGGACGAAGGGTGGCGGTCTGCTTTCCTAAGCTGTATTGATGCTGCCCCTGCCACTCCTGAATATAAGCTTCTGCAATTGCGCCAATATTTAAGTAATGATGCATTACAGACGATTGATGAGCTTGGACACTCAGCTGAAGCGTATTTTACCGCAAAGGAAAGGTTAGATAGAAAATTTGGAGGGAAACGGAGAAAATTGGCTTTGATATTGGAGAAAATTGATAAAGTCAAGCCTTTGAAGAATGGCTTCTGTACAGATTTTGAGAAATTTGCTGGTGTTCTTGATGTTGCAGTTGCAAACCTTAGGGAGGCCCAACGAAGTGATGAATTGGGAGATGGATCTCTGTTTGCTCAACTTCAGAAAAAGATGACGGAAGAAATGGTAGCTGCTTATAAGAGGTGGAGCATTGATAATGACAAAGACCAAACAGTGCTGACTCTCCGTGAGTGGGTGCTCCGCAAAGCAGAGTTCTTGATTGAAACTTCTGAAGCTGTGAATGGTATAACGAGTGCCTCTACCCATAGAACTATGTTTGGGGAAAATGAGGAAACATCAAAGGTTCAAAAAGGTGTCAGTCCTACAACTTCACAGAGTAAAGTGACTCGTAGCTGCTGCATTTGTGAAAAAAGCCATGCATCATGGGATTGTGAGAAATTTAAGTCGTTGTCTGTAAATGACAGATGGGGCACAGCCTGCAAATATCGTCTATGTTACAGGTGCCTCGGTAAAAACCATATGGGAAGGTCATGCAGGCATTATGTGGTGTGTGGGAAGAATGGATGTAAACAAACCCATAATCGCCTCTTACATAAAGAAGATCAGGTTGAGCCAAAGAAGGAGAATTTGAAGTCAAGTGAGAGCATCCAATCCCAGGAAGAAGCACAGGCAACGCCCTCCATCGTCAATTCCAGCTACTTCACTGCCGCTCATTTCACTGCCCTCCGAACAGTGCCAGTCGTACTAAAGCATGGAAAGAAGAGTCTAAAAGTAAATGCTTTATTGGACGATGCAAGTACAAAGACTTATGTGAACTCAGATGTTGCAGCAGAATGAGGTCTAAGTGGCACCATACAAAAGGTCCAAGTCAGTGTATTAAATGGGCAAACAGAGTCCTTTGAAACAATGCCCATTGTAGTTCAGCTTGAAAGTATGGATGGACTACAAGTATGAATATCAATGCCTTTACAACAAATCAGGTTACTGGCAACATGCAAGTAGTTGACTGGAGAAAATACAGTGGCAAATGGGAACATTTAAAAGACATCCCATTCCCAAAATTAGGTGAGAAGATCACAGTGGACATGCTCATTGGACTTGATTATGCTGACCTCCATTTTTCTTTGAAGGACGTGCGAGGAAGTCCAGGAGAACCAATTGCACGCTTAACTCCATTAGGCTGGACCTGCATAAATGTACCATCAAGAGCAGACCTACCCATTGCTACTAACTTTGTTAGAACCTATTTTATTCGTAGTCACCCTGAAAGTGAGAATGTAGCACAAATTCTTAGAACATTTTGGGAAGTGGAAAATATTAAGAAGGCAGCAGACGCATGTATGAAACATGAAGACAAAGTAGCTGTGCAAAAAGTTGAAAAGTCCTTGATTTATAGAGATGGTCACTATGAAGTTTCAATACCATGGGAAGAACCAAAGAAGATGTTGCCTAATAATTACACTATGACAACAGATCCTGAACATTGGCAATATGTGTCAACAGATTTGAGCCCAGCGGACCATTTATCAAGAGGAATGACTGCCGCAAAGCTAATAGAAGAAAAATCATGGTGGAAAGGACCTGCATTTTTGTATGAACCAGAGACATGTTGGTCATTGAAAGACATTGATAAAAGAGATGATGACTGTATAGAGATGAAAAGGTGTGACAGAGTTAAGATTACAGTATCACATGCATATGAAGGAGGGTTTGATGACACCATTGGTCCCAGAAGATATTCAGATTGGCATAGACTAGTCCGAGCTCATGGTTGGGTTCAGCGTTTTGTGTCTTTTGTGGATAACTGCCAGGTTAAGACTGCATTTAGTCCAAGGAAACAATGGCGTAGGATTCAAGAGCTAGTGATACACTTTTGGAAGAGATGGATGCAAGAATGGCTACATAGTTTAAGTCCAAGGAAGAAGTGGAATAAATGTAAATGTGATCTTAGAATCGGCGATGTAGTGCTGATTGTGTCAACTGATACACCACGTGAACAGTGGCCTCTTAGAAGGATCACAAACATGCATCCAGGAGGTGATGGTCATGTTCGGGCTGTCGATGTTCTCGTGGGTGACAAAGAAATGAGACGCCCCATCACAATGGTCTGTCCACTGGAGTTTGGCTGTGATGGTGAAGAACAATGGTAGACTTCTCAAGTTAATGTGGATATCTGTAGATCTAATTGTATGATACTTCGTATCATGGTGGGGGAGAATGTTGATGAGCTTATTTGTGTTTGTGTGGGAAATCGGAGCCATTGTGTTATATTTTTTACTGAGCTTATTTGTGATTGTGTGGGAAATTGGGGCCATTGTGTTATGTGTTTACTTTTTTGTAATAAATTTGTTATGTTCATATTATATACATTATGTTAATATTAAATATATGTAGGCTGGGTTTCTTCTGTGGATTGTGAGGATGTGGTGTCTTTGATTGCATTATTATTGTATATACCTTATCTTTGAAACATTCAAGCAAGCAATATTCTAAATTTGGTTACTCTTATAATCATGTGATTTTGTTGACTCATGTGAGAAGAAAATAAAAATAGAAGTCTATAAATATATGATATCGGTTCACATTCCTTCAAAACAAGAGTACTGGTTCCTAATCCTATAGTGGCCATAGTAAAGGACAACAACGAAGCCCTATCAAGGTGTGTGTAACTGGGATATTAACCTAGCCCAGTGCAACGTATACTATAGGGGAATTTATACTCTGCGGTCATGCTGCAATGAACCTGTGCACTGGAGGCCCTAACAACTTTTATTACACACTCCCCCAGATGCCATGAGTATGGAACACTCTGCTTTTTAGAGAGTGAGACACTTGCATGGAAACTCCCCCAACCCATATCCTCGAGTATCCTATGCACAGGTAGCTCCTGGTCATCAGCGGGTTCCAACTTCACGGAGTGCGCACAGGCGCGCCCGGACGTCAGCGACAGGCCGGCGCGAATGCTACGCAGGTAAGTCTGCCAGCGGACGCTCCACCCTTCCTGCCCTGAGAGGTCCGCCAAGAAATCGTCTCCCTGGAAGTTGCGCCTCACCAGGTAAGCCTGAAACATACAAACAAAACACGCAAACACCCTACTGCCCTCCCACAAAGCCAACCTCATTCATACTAGTGACATGCCACGGCTCACTTCTGTCATGGTCACTCCGCACGATAGCCGCTCGCTTCAGCACTTTATCACACTCACACAGCGCGAACTTGTCACGCAGCGCACCGTCGCGCTATGGACTTACTTTGCCATGGGGAGCGGCGGGGCACACATTCACACACAACATTCAGCCTGTGCCGACTCTCTCACACACATACAAGGGCCAACGGAGGAAATCTGGGGGGCTAATCACAATCTACGAGTACAAAATGATTGTGTAGAGTCAAATTAGAAAGCGATGGAATAGGCCACTATCTTCGCATTACTCTTGGACTGACAAGTTCGGGGCTACTATGAGAACCTTGCACAGGCAACAATGCACGGTTTCATGAGAGTAATATGACCTGCTGCGTGGCGTCGCATCCGACGTCACAGGGGTGCGATCGACTTGTCCAGCCGACCGCTCTCCTCTCCAGCTACGCGAGCAACCTCGTCAGGACTCACCTGCAGCTGAAGACCTTGATGATCCATTTTTCAGGATCACCCTTGCAGGGCGCACCCAGCGACTGGACCCTTACACGTTGGTGCCACCCCCTTGTGGAGGTGGCCCGCTTGTTGTGGGACGACCGACGTGGACTTCGGGAATCGCTCCCGAACTCTCGGCGGCTAAGGTTTTCGTCCGGCCGGGTCTGGGTGGAGTCTGGGCAAGAAGGCGCATCTCCGTCTCCTCGTCCAAGGACTCGTGCTGGGCTCACGGGTCTGGCCTTGCGTGAACGCGGGCTCAGTGACACTTGAGGTCACCGTCCCACCGGACACGGTTGCCGCGGCTGCTGTGGTTGTAGCTGCGGCAGTCGCTGTGTTCACCCCACTGGCTGTTGGCAGGGGCGGCAGCATCCACCTAACCCGCTGCTCCTGGCCGATTGCGTGACACCGCAGCTCCACGATCGCTGCTGCGTCCGACATCTCCTCGAGAGCGTTCTTGAGTGCCCTCACTTCCCTGGCAACTTGAGGTAGTTGTCCAACATCCAGCTCATCGATCAGTCGGATGAATCCTGCACTGACACTACGTAGAGAGACCGTGAGCTCCCGTACGTTGTCTGCATTGCGGCCCTCGTACTTGTGCATGGTTGCCATGTCATGCTTCCTCTCGGAGGCATATTCGCGCATCACCTCAAGCCTCGCGCTGAACACCCTCCAACTCTTTGCGTAGAACCGCTACTTGTGAATCCCAGCTCGTGTCCATCTCAAGGACTTCCAATGAAGCGGTTGATTGCAGAGGTAGATGGCTCAACTCATCTGCTAACGTCTCCCGGGTGGAGGTCAAACTCAGCACCCATGGAGCAATCTCCTGCCGCACAACCTGGGAAAACTCGTCCATGGCTTGTCGCACACAGGAGTAGATGGCAGGAAAGACGTCAAAGCTGGGGTCAGACTAGACGTGCTCCTCCATCATCGTCCAGGCATCAATGATGTCCTTCCGCTGCTGATTCAGGGACGTGGTGATCGCCTTGAAGGCATCCTGCATCCTCCCAGCGACCCCTCAGAGGTCCACTAGACTTCACTTTGACAAGGGTCCGCTTAACCTTAAGCTCTCCCGATGGCACGGTGTAGGTTGCATCCTTGCGAAGTACTGTCAGTTCCTTTTGCATAACGTCGACCTCTGCACTGACTTTGGCCAAGTCCCTCTCCGCCGTCGCCAGTTTCGCCTGCTGCTGCTCGCACGTCACGGTCAAACGGCTCGCCTCGTGTTGCAACACCCCTCGCTCTGACTTCAAGGTAAGGCAGTCAACCTTGTACTTGATAGCGCGAGCTTGTCTTTGTTGCGGTCCACGACCAACGGCGACCGCCCACTTTCGTAGGCAGTCCTGTCAGCTGCCGCCCGCTTCTGAAGCTCCTGGTGTTGCCACCGCATAACTGCAAGAGCATCTTCGGCGCGAGTGGCCCTGTCTTGACACACGTGTTCACTGTCCCGCAGATTATCGATCAATCTGCCGTGCTGGTTTTCTGGCTCTTGCCACCTCGGCCACGCCCTGGACTACTCGAGTCAGAGCGATCGTGCTTCTGACAGGATGGGGAAGGCCGTGCCTTTACCGCTGGGAGGCGACTGTTTTGACTTCCTCTTCTTGTCACCGCCGAGCGACCCTTCGTGTGCTACTTGAGCGGTCACTGCTGCAGCGATGGTGCTGCTGACTTCCTGCATAGCAGCGGGACTGGTTGCTGCACTCATGCTGCTCAAAGGCGACTTAGAGGCCGGGCTGACCGTCATGGACACTGGGCTGCTACTCCTGCTGGCCGTAGCAGTTGCCGCAGGGGATTTAGCGATCTTAAACTTGCTCGCAAGCATCTCCAACATCCCGGAACGCGGCGGCGGCACTGTTGTGGGTGGACCCATCAACGTGAGCTGCTTGGGGTTGGAAGGCCCGCTCTTGTGAGCCGGACCCCCACCTCCGACCTTCTGCTTCGTGGTAAAGGAACCCTTGGACGCGTGTGACACTGCCGCTTGGTATCCCTCTGTCTTCTTTACTGGAGCCCCAGAATACCCCGGCAGATGGCTGGTCCACTTGACATAGTCAATCTGGCACACATCCAACCACTGAAGGTGATCCTTGCTCCACTCCTGTTTCTTGGCATCGATCTTACTGAGATGATGTTCCATGATCACTCGGCTCAAGCTAGCGTTGGAAAACCAACGATTACGGCCTATCAAGCGTGGGATACCTACAAGCTGATTGTAGCTTTCCATCACCTCGATCACCATCTTTTGAGCGATTGAACGTAGATCCTTCAGATTGAACTGAAGGCCTGCGCTTCCTTGATTTTGCGGGGGCACCGCCATTGATTTCCTCTTGGAGATCGCGCTCTACCTGTCGCACCTCCGCGTCGTGTTCTTCAATAAGATGTTCCACCGCTTCGGACACTGATGGAAACATTGCTCGTCGGCACCGGGGGCCTAGGGTCGCCACCGGCGACTTGCTGCAACACGGGGCAGAGAAACACTTGCCCGCTTTCAGTTCAAAGTGGCACCAGTGATCCACTACCAGCTCAAGGTTTTTCCAACCGTGTTCTTTCAGGGTGTCTCCACAAAGCGAGCACACAAGTACGGGGTCGAATTTGTTGCTGCAGTCAGTAACATCCCGACGCAACAACCCTCCGTCCTTGCTGCGTAACACTTGCGGTTGGGGTAAAGCGCACAGGGGTTGATCAAGAGCCTCCCACGGCTCACACCCTTGCACAGGGCAGTGCATCCCGGATTCCAGCCATGCGGTGAACAAGGCTTGCACACCCTCCTTGGTAATCAGGTCGCTGGGCAGCTGTGAGGCGGGAACCTTGACGTCCGGCCACAGTTTTGGATAGCCAGTGTGGCCACTCTTGGTAACCACAGCTGCTACCGCTCCCCACCTATATTCTGGAACATGGTCAGGTGTCCGAGTTTCTCGCGACCCCTGCCCCATCCACTCCGGTCGTTCCAACAGCGGCCTGTAACCGACCCTGCTCAGTATTTCATAGGAATGCTGAGGGGCCAGTCACAGAATCGAACCAGTATATAACCTCATCAGGAGGACTGTCACCGAAAAATTTGGCTGGTTATAACACTTTCTGTGTATATGGGTCTGCGAAGAAACGCTGCACCTCGCCTAGGGTAGGCTGTCGCTCCCGCGAGGGTGCACCTCGCCGTCACACTTTCGAGTCGCCAGATCGCTTACGAGCTTGCTTGTCGCACTTCTGGTGATTGCTGCTGCCTGTGTCCGAGTCTTCCGACTCGCTGCTGGTAGAACTGTCGCCCGTGACTGATCCCGTGTGGGACTCAGCAGTTGACGAAGCCACCTCTTCATCGTCGAAGCCAGGTGTCTGGGCGCTGACTTTTCCAGCCAAGCCCCCAGCAACCTCGCCATCTGCTGCATCCGTGGAGCCCTCGTTTCCCACACTGAGCCCCAACACTGCAACGTCCAACCCTTCGTTGTGGGACATCTCCTCCGCCACCTGTAACTGCTGGATGCGTCCTCGGCGTCTGAGACCAGGGAGGGCTGCTGCCCATGTCCCTGATCCCCTGCATCCTCTTGGGAGACGGCCGCCGGCATCACTGCTATGTCCGCCTCGCCGCTACTGGGGACTGTATCAGGCATCGTGGTTTCTACAGGCCCATATCCACTCTGAAAATGAAGGATCCAATTACAGCAACTGTTGTCTATACTCCAAACTGCAAAAGAAACTGCTACAGGTAACAATTAATCGCCAAAAACCGCCATCAACTGAAATAAAACGCACACCAGAACAGTATGACTACTCAGATTCAACTCCTAAACTAGTGTGATCAAAAAGTAGTACTCTGGTCATGAGACCGCCAAAAACACATCCATGCATCAATGCACTTGCCTATCACCAGCCATTATCCTGCCACTTGACCTTTGCCCTCTACAGTATCCCGCCTCCACGTGGGAGCTTTGTTTACATAAACCAGAGCAACCGCTCGCCCACCTGCGACATAGCCCGGGCGCGATGATCCTTTATTGTTTACTTAGCTGCTGCGAGTCGCCCATCTGCGACCTGCCTCCTGCGCAACAAGCCCCTCATGTTTACTTAAGCAGTGTGGCCGCCACAGCCAGTTAAAGCACACTGTGACCCCGCCACTTTGCTGGTAGTAATC